>JAULKJ010246086.1:0-13603 GCA_032355405.1 Rubia balearica
ACAATTTAGAACAATAATCAACAATGAAAATAAAAGTTAAAAATAATAAATCTAACAAGTACATACTGGATACTAACAAATACAATATATATAAAGAGATGCAGTTCCTAATTCAAAACGAACAACCAACAAAAAATTTGAAGACAAAAGTAAAACACAATAAAAGTAACAGGTACATACTTGATACTAATAGATGCAACATATAAGTAAATAGGTGCAGTTCCTAATTCAAAACGGTCAAGCAACAACAAATTAAAATAAAAGGCCTACACAGTACAACTAACCAGTACACTGAATACTAAAAGATGCAACATATAAGTAAACAGATGCACTCACCTCGTAGTTCAAAACGAACAATCAACAACGAATGGGGGAAAAAGTCATTTACTGTACAACTAATAGGTACACGTTGGATAATAGCAGGTGCAGCATATAAGCAAACTAATGCACCTCGTAATTCAAGATGAACTATCAACAAGTTTGTTGTAATAACAAGGGATACTTCAAAACCATATCTCAGAAAATGCACATAGCACTACAAAGCAATACCTAAAAATTGGCACAATTCAATTCTTACATAAAATGACAAAAAATGAGGTTATGCATTTACTATCACTACTACAAATTAGAGCTATCGTAATATTTTTTTTGCAACACTTATTTAAAATGTTATATTAGGTTATAAATTGTTACTTACTACTTTGAAAAATGTTACATAGATATTGAAAAGTGTTACCTAAATTTTAAAAAGTGTTATATTAGATCTAATGTAACATCGCCTAATGTAATACTTCTAAAAGTATTACAATAGGTTAAAGTGTTACAGTAGAACCTAAAATAACACTTTTATTAGTATTACCTTAGACGATGTTACATTCGATCTAGCGTAACACTTTTTAAAATTTAGGTAACACTTATGTAACACTTTTCAAAAGTTTAAGTAACACTTTATAAGTTATTGTAACATTTTAAATAAGTGTTGAAAGAAAAATGTTACATTAGCCTTAGTTTGTAGTTGTGAGTAGACCTAATACGTGCCAAGACTAGGAAATTACCTCAAAAGAAGCGCAAATATTGGAGGAATGCTCAATGAGACAAACAACTTCAGAGGAAGCAACTGCAGTGCGGAAGATAATCAAAGATCAAGGTTTCAAGAAGCTCAAAAAAGGGCCGATATGAGGTGATGGGGGAAAATAAAAAAAGGATAGGTGGCTGCTATATACTGAATTTTCTTATGAAATTCTAAATTCGATTAAAATTACATTGATCTTACTTGAATGCCCATGTTAATATTAAATACGACTGAAAAGTAAATTGAACTTGTGTTTTACTCCGCTGCATCAAATTTGAGAGGAACTTATTTTAAATAATTTTTCCATGACCTGCAAAACATATAACTTCACAAAAGAAAGTAATAAAAGACAACCTTTAAGTTGTATAAGAGACACTTTCTTTAAAACTTTATTTATTCCCTTTTGTGTGCATATAATTTAGAACAAATATCCCATAAGATAAAATGAAACTTGGTTGACAGAAAAGTGCACTCACTTCTCCAACCCCGAGTGAACAAAGGATCGAAGAACAAGAATTCTCATTCTCATTATTTTCCTCTTTGTGAGTTTTTCTTATATATTGAGTAGTTCTCTCTTTTCTCATGTATTCTTCTTCTATCTTTGAATTCTAGTTGTATTTTTGTTATATCCTTCAAGGAGAAGGCAACTCATCTATTTATAGACTAATGACTTGAGATGAAATAATACATACCCTTTGGAAACTTGAATTCATATCTATTGGTGATGAACAATGTTCACACCACTTCATTAATTATAGTCACATCTTTTCAATCATTGGAAATGTCCAACAATCCCCCGCCATTTCCGATTATTGAAAATGTACTCTTTAAATCATAGAAAACTCTTGATAACCCATGCATCGGCAAGTGATTTTTTTTGATTGAACCAAAGTCTTAGTGAAAGTCACTATAACTTATCGAACCACTTGGTAGACTATGCTTTCAACCAATGGTTTATGTAACAAGCCACATTGACCAGCACACACATATTCTCTTCTTTCCCGTTGTTATAAACCACACAATTTAAGATTCATGTGTGCCTATCCTTTCATGAATGTGTCCAAGAAGTGAAGTATGCAAATCTTGCAATTGACATTTAAGTTCTTACACTCATATGAGCAAGTCCATGTGCCTCTTTCACAGTACGAACAATACCATGGCCAATCAAACTGCCCCCGCCATTTATAGCTCTTTCATGGAATTGTTAAGAGCTTTAAAGTTCACCCTTAATATTAATCAAGCGGGTTAGAGTAGCACTCCATCTTTTGGGATATTTTTAATTGAGTGCGAAAACCACTATTATAGTGTACTTTGACTCATTGAATCCAAGACTTGGTATTTAACCAAGTGTAGATTGAGGTTCCATCATTTAGTGATTTAAATGGACTTTCCATTCCACTTTTAATTTTCACTCATCAATTTATTTGATGATATCATCCCTTTAAGTGATTACCACTTTCATCAATATGCAAAAATACATGCCAAATATAATCATATGACGTTCAACTTATCATAACATAATTGATGATGCAAATTCTAATTTTCTTGTTCCATACATCTACAAGAACCTTTAACGTTCAACCATGCATGAACAATATTTCTCTTTCATAGATATCTTACAAATGGCATATCACCATGCATCATATCCTTCACGATTCAAAAATTTAAATTAAAACTTATAGTTAAATGTACTTATCTCTTTTAAGTCATCTCTCTTGGAACTTCTTCATCAATGTCACCATTTGAGTAATACCAAATAAAAATTCGTATTTGTTGAATTTATAGGATTTTAAACTCTCTCAATTTAAGTTTGGTTTATAAACCAAAATCTTCTAGGATTTCCTAAGATAACAAATTTCACGAACCTTGTATGTCTTGAAAGAAGCAGATTCTCTCAAAATAATCTTTTTGTTCAGAAGAACTAATAGTTCTTTCTTTCATAATTACACCAACTCGTGCTTTCACTAGTGGAGGAAGGGGCCATTAAAGGCGGTTCTATCGAACTAGAGAAGATACTTTAGAACCGCCTTCTTTGGCTCCACATTTGATCAGTTTTAATCAAATGCGATTCAAATAACCGTCTTTAATATCATATTTAGTTTTTCAACTCGGAAACTATTTCTTACCTTCCAAAAAAATAGCTGTAAAAAAACTTAGCTTTCAGGCAACGAAGCAACACAGACTGAGAAACAAAAGAAACCCAACAGCATGAATTAACAGCAAAACTTTAATTACAGAAAAAAATCCAATTTAAACAAAAGAAACAACAGCGGAGAGTTAACCTAATGGAGAAATAACTGCGGCGGGGGTGGAAGGAAAGAGCCGGAGACGGGGAGCAAGATCTAGGGATTTCAAAAATTAACAACACATCGGCGGCGGAGGGACTCCAGTCGCTGGCGAGACTACAAGCGGCGAAAAGAGCTAGAGGAGGCGGAGGACTCCAATAGGTTTTTGGCAGCCTCGATCGAACTAAGAAACACAGCAATTGTAGAGACAGATCTGAAAAAATATACAGAGACAAAAACACAACAATTTCTTTGGACAGATCTGAAGCAACGCCTCAAGTGGTGTTGAATAAACCCAGTAGTGTCGGCATCGTATAAACTCAGCGGTGGAAGCCTTAGCGATGGAACAGTGGCAAATGATGCCACGGTGGTTAAAAATACAGAGGCGGAGGCGGAAGACAGCGACAACGTGAGGTTGGAACCAAGTGTGCTTCAATGCGACATCAGTGAGAATGCAGGGAGGCCGGAACGGAGGGAGGCATCAGTGAGAACTGGGGGAAGTGGGGCGTTGGTGAGAATAGAGGGAAGCAAGAACGTAGGGAGGTGTTGGCGAGAATGGAGGGAGGTGTCGGTAAGAGGAAAGAAAAAGAGAGATGGGAGATTGGAGAAAACTAAGGGAAAAAAATGAGGTGGGAGAAAACCCTAGGTAAGAGGAGAAAATGATGGGAAAAAAAGATATGGGGGGATAATAGGCCAAACATCCGCCCATTTAAGGCGGTTCTAATAGTAGAACCGCCTTTAGAACACAAAAGTGACTTGGGATAGCACTTTCGAGTTCGGAAGTGCTTCCTGCCTTAATTAAAGACAGCTCTACAAGAGGAAAAACCTTTAATTGATTGTCATTAAAGACAGTTCTACCTTTAATTTATTTTAATCATCTTTAAAATGAAAAAGTTGACCAAGGAGGAGTTCCAAACTCGGAACCTCTTTCGGCCCCTCATCAAAGATGGTTCGTCGGGAACCGCCTTTGATCGCTGTTTTTAATCAAAGGCTCTCTCCACTAGTGTAAAGGCGGAACCGTCTTTAATCGATCTCCATTAAAGGCAAAACTGTCTTTAATTAATTCGAACCGCCTTTAAAATTACTTGGGAGGAACTTCCAAATACGAAAATGCTTCAGGACCTCAATTAAAGTCGGTTCCGATGGAACCGCCTTTTAACTCTGCCTTTAATAGAATTTTCTCTACTAGTGTTTAGGGTTTTTATTAATCGTCATGATTCATAGAATAAAAACCTGCCCATATCTCTTGAGGTTATATTGACAATAATCAAAATATGTTTCACACTGAGCTTGTACACCTTCAGTTTTCTCATTTGATGATGTCCACCTATTACACAGAAATAGCTAGCGAGATCAGAAAATTTTTCAAATAACAATGAACATCGAAAATTCATTTCCAAACTAATTTTAACTCATTAATTGTTTTCTGGAACTAATAGACCCAAATTTCATCTCCAAGTTATTTGACAGCAACTGAAAATATAGTTATTTCACTTAATTTCTCCAAATAAACACAACCATTTGCCAAGTTAATTATATTTCCAAATAATTCTTTACATTTACATATGCAAAGACCACATTTTTATTTGTGTTCTAGTCAAGCCAACTTTATCAAATCAATACTTATATAGACTCACCTATGGTTTTGAGTAACAGAATGATTAAAAATCACCCTCCAGAAACTACGATAACCAGATGAATAAACCAACATTCATGCAAATATGTATCCTCGTCTAATCAAGGCTCGTGCAAATGGACAAACCAAATTTAAAAATTTGTGACAATCAATTCTATGCATGCAAGCCAACCAATTAAACATTTTAATAGAGAGTCACATATTTCTTGTCAAAGTCATACTCCATCAAATTGAGTTATAACTATATGTTTCAATACTGCATCAAATTCAAAAATTATTTTATCTAAACTGAAAATCAAATATGCATCCACTGGATTCAAGATTAATGCCACGTTTTGGTTTTTTATTAAAGAAAGTGAGGATTTTCTTACCAGAAGTTATCCCAGGAGAAGATTTTCAAACCAAAAGTTTTGGAAATCTTCCCGTGGCTCACAACAATTTCAGGTATTTTCCTGTTGCTGGAAATGTTTTCATCATCGTACACCTTAGAAATTTTAGCTTCTTCCACAAAAGCTGTTGAAGCTTCTGCATGGTAGATTCAGTGCTTCAGAGCACAAGCACCAGAGCCATGAGCAAAATGGGAAGAGCCTCGAACTGCCCATCTCCCATCCAAACTTCTTAATTCCTTCTCAAATTTTATTTAAGCAGCATTTTCAAGTTTTCCCATGAAACGATAAAGCCTTAAGATTGTTGATTTTACTCCGCTGCATCAAACTTGAGAGGAATTGATGTTGAAGAAATCTTCTATGACTTGAAAAATATAAAACTCCACAAAATAATATAATAAAAGACAACCTTCAAGTCGTGTACGAAACACTTTCCTTAAACCTTTATTCGTTCCCTTTTGTGTGCTTATAATTAAGAACAAATATCTTGTAGGATAAAATGAAGCCTGATTGACAAAACTGTGCACTCACTTCTCCAACCCCGAATGAACAAAGGATCGAAAAGCAAGAGTTCTCTAAGAATAATGCAGTCTCATTCTTTTCCTCTTTGTGAGGTTTTCTTATATATTGAATATTTCTTTTTTTCCTAATGTTTTCTTCTTCAATTGTTGAATTCTAGTTGTATCCTTGATATATCCTCCAAGGAGAAGACACCTAGTCTATTTATATACTAATGGCTTGAGATGAAATAATATATCTTTTCATGACATATACCCTTTGGAAACTTGAAGTCATATCTAATTGTGATGAACAATGTTCACACCGCTTCATTAATTATAGTCACATATTTTCAATCATTGGAAATATCCAACAGTACTAACCATCACCAGACTATTGTTTTCACCCAAAAAAGCATCACCAAATATACTTTCCATCGACGCTGCCACTTATTAAGAAGAATAAATTAGTCATCTAACCAATCAACGAGGTTAAGTATCATTTTCGGTGAGTCCAAGGTTCAATTAGAACTTTAACAAAGTTCAGAGTTATACATGCTCTTTTGACTAAGATTTAGCTTCTAAAAAATGCACTTAATTTGTGTCAATCCAAGACAGACATTTTTAGCCCTATTCCAACACAAAGTTTTGTTCTAAATCATCTAACTATTAGACGGGGTCATTCTGTAACTAAATGAAGTTCAGATTGGGATTTTTTATATATAAAATGAAGAAAAAATGGGGTACTTACATGTAGTTATTGAGAACTTTTGAAACAAAACATAAAATCTGACCATGTCTTCTTCCTCCCATATTCATTCATGAACTCACATTTTTCTCTCCTCTTCATGTTCTCTCTCAGTTTTTTTATACTATTTTCTTCAAATTATCCACGCCTCTGCACAATTATCTCTCTTCAATGGTAAGTTTATTGTAGTTTTGTTTGTTTTATTGATTTCTTTTCATTTGAAATCCTAATTTTATGAACTTCTTGACTCCAGAATAAAATCGATCAATTTTAAAGATGTTTTTAGTGTTTGTGTTGCAAAATTGAATTCTTTAAAAACCGACTTCTAACAATTCGGGCAGCCAAATTGCAGACGTTCCAAACTCAGAACGTCCTAAGAAAGGCGGTTCCTCGAAAAGAAATATGGAACCGCTGACTTTAATTAAAACCTCTCCACCAGTGTACTTTGAAGAACTGAATTTAAGTTTTATAATTGCTAGTGAGAAAATTCTTGATTAGGCGCTACAGAAGCGAGCCAGGATGCAAATAATGAGGAAGAATTTGGCGATTGCGTCCTCTCGTTATTATTATTATTTTTAAAAGGGAAAATGGAGGACCCATTTGGCGAATGCCTCTTCTCGTTATTATTATATTTTTAAAAGGAAAAAAAGGATGCATTTGGCGAATGCGTCCTCTGGTTATTATTATTCTTTTGTGAAGGGAAAATAGAGAACAAATTTAGCAGATGCGTCCTCATCATTTTTAATTATGTGCTCGAGGGAATTATTAGGAAAAAAAATTAGAGTCACATTTGGATAATGCGTTCTCTATATTTTATTATTTAAAATATTATGAACTCATTAGTATTGTTATTTGTTTTTAAAAATAACTCATTAGTATTGTGAAATTTTTATAAAAATAAAATGAAGGAAATGACGCGTTCTCTATCGGCGTCATTTTCTTAACATTGGAAAAAATAAAAATAAAAATTTGAGGACTCATTCAGAGAATAAATTAATTAATTAGTATTTATTTATTTTAATTTAAAAATATTATAGTTGAAAAAATTAATAACATTTGTTAAAAAATAGTATTATAATTTTTAAGTTGTATATGGGTCAGATATTACTAGAATTATAATTTTTTATAAACTAAAATTTAATAATAAATAGTATTATTTCATAATTTGTACAAAATAATAGTTATAATATTTAAATATAAATATATATTATTTTCTAATAGAAATCATTATTTTGTTTCTTTCTATTATATATGACAATTATATTATTTTATATAAATATAAATATTTTATTTATAGTAATTGATTATACTATATATTAATTTTTAAAAATATAATATTATAAATATTTTTTGTTAAAAAATATTATAATTTTATTTTTTGATTTGTATATGATTGAAATTTAAATAAAACTATAAATTTGATATAACCATTTAGTAATAATATTACTACATAATTTATATTATAAATAGTAGTAACAATATTCTAATAAAATTATATTATTTTATTATATGCATAATTTAATTTTTAACATTTGCATTATAAATAATAATTATATCATTTTAAATATAAAATAATTATATTATAGAATATTTATAATTGAATTAAATTTATATTTATTATCGATTATAAAAAAATAACAATATAATGTCGGGTGTCGGGTGCGGGTTCGGATCGATATTTCTCGGGTCAGATTCGGGTTTCGGGTTGAATTCGTTCGTGTCGGGTGTAGGTTCGGATCGATATTTCTCGGATCAGGTTCGAGTTTCGGGTTGAGTTCGGTTGTGTCGGTCCGTGTCGGATTCTCGGTTCGTGTTAGAGATTGACAGCACTACTCACAGGAGACCATCTCAATTAAAAATATATAAATTTTAAAATACTTGTTCCATAATTTTAAGAAAAATCGGCATTTCCTTAAACATGACCATATTAGATATTTTGGCTAGTCCTTTCTTTGATTTTTAAAATATATTATCAGGGAATTTTTCCTTGTCACGTATATTTGATTTCCATCTTAATAGAAATATACTCCCTCGTTCCCATTTCAAATGACGCTCTCCGTAACTTATCTAATAACTTTGCAGTAACTTATCACTAATATTTTTTCAGGGGTTTTTTTGTCCATTTTATCCCATCATTTTCCCGCCATCTGCATTAAAAAAATCTAAAAAAAAATTAAAATGCAAAAAATAATATAATCATCGAACTAAAAATTATAAGCATCAGCAAAAATCAGCAGAATATCAACGAAAAATAAAAAATCAACTAAAAATTTGGAGAAATATATATATATATAAAATAAAACATCAAAAAATTTATTAAAAATAAAATAAAAATCGATAAAAAATTGAAAAACTGTCTACAACTAATAAAATATCAACTAAAAATCATAAACATCAACAAAACTTCAATTATCAATTTTTTAATAGAACCACAAAAATCAACTAATATCTACCAGAAACTAAATACATCAATCCCTATCGCCTAAACTTCACCCAAAAAATAAAAACGTCAACATAAGAAGATAAACACTACAAAAAATCAGCCTATGTCACTCAAAACTACAAACATCAAATCGTATCACATAAAACTCACCGAGATAATGAAAAACATCAACATGAGAGGGGGAAAATGTAAAAAATATCAACCCATATAACCAAAAAACTGCAAAAAAAATTGACAAAAAACTACAGTGCCTCATGAGTATAAATTATTCACTCAAAAAATCATAAATCGTTAATATTTTTTTCAAAAAAAACTTTAAATATCAACCCATATCACCAAAAATCTACAAGCATCAACTTCAAATAACTGAACCTCATTCGAAAAATAAAAATATCAGCATCAGAAAAATAACACTGCAAACATCAACTCCTATTATCAAAACCTCATCCGAAAAATGAAAGACATCAATATGAGAAAATAAAAAAACTACAAATATCAATCCATATCAACCAAGAAAAGGACAAAACATCAACTCATATCAATTAAACTTCACACGGATATTGAAAAACATCAACATAAGAGAGAAAAAGATACAAACATCAGCAAAAAGTTACAGTACCTCAAGAATAAAAATTCTTCAAGAAAAAGGACCTGATGGGATTTGAACCTAGATCACTAACCTCAAAGCATAGAGAGCTAACCACTACAACAAAGACTCTTATTTAACATACACTTGATCAAATAATATTAAATCTCAGGATATACATCAAGAACATAAAATCTTCAAAATAAATGTCACACAGAGATTCGAACTCAAAACCTCAACCTCAAGAGCAAGAGTGCTAACCACAGGACTAAACAACCTTTGTTGATAGTAAACTCAGTAAAATAAATTTTAAATCTCAGGATGTATCTCAAAAACATAAATTCTTCAAAATAAAATCCCTAGCAAGAAGTCTCGAACTCCAGACCTCAAGCAAGAACATTCAAAGTCCTAACCACTGAACCAAAGAAGTTTTAGTGCTAATATACTCGGCCAAGAAACATAAAATCTCAGTTTATTGTTACAGAAAAAGGGAGGTGTCAGCTCGTTGAGGGTGGTGTGGGAGTTGGGTGGCGTCGGCTCGTCATGATTTCAAGATCTCCAGTGAAAAATGAAGCAATGACCTAGGCGATGGGGGAGAAGGTGTGGCTGGGAACGACTTTAAAGAAGAAATCTAGTGGATTTCAGTTGGATTTTCAGTCGGATTCATATGTTTCAAGGTTTGGGCTTGAATTTGGGCGGAGAGGGGCGAAGGGCTTTGCGGGAGGAGAGGGGTGGCGGAGGGCGGACCAGCGGCGGAGAGGAGTAGCGGCAGTCGGACCAGTGGCGGCAGCTAGAGGGTGGTGAGACTTTATTTGCAATTAATCCCCTCACCTTCTTTATGGTTTTTGAAAATGATCCTAAATATAGAATTTTGCGTATTGACCCCAGAATTTAATTGAATTTTTTTAATTAGTAAAATTATATTTAAAAAATACCCCCGGCTATATCAGAAAATAATTCTGATTTACCTGAAAACCATCTTTATGGGCCAAATAAATCGATTTGAATTTGTTGAATGTACGCGGTTTTTCCTCTGGGGACCAAAAAATGGTATTTCAACATATGTTAGGGAGTGGGGACGAAAAAATTAATTTAATCTTATTATTTTGGGGTAAAAATAAAAAATAAAGTAAAGTCTAGGGATTGAGATGCAATTTTTTTTAAATATGGAAAAGTGGTTCTTCTCCCTTCCGTGCACGTTGAGTCGCCATCACCGGCCAATTTTCCTGATGCCACGCACCTCGGTCGCCGGGATTATTGTTGCCTTTCAAATTTAGTCGACGATGGAAATCTCTCTAGCAATGTTAATATTGACTCCATTTAACCATTACTTTTTAAAAGTTACATTTGATCATTAATTACATTAATTACATTTTAATAATCGTAAATAAAAATTTAATACTGTATTTTAAACCTACACAGAGAATTTACATATATCATGCTACTAATAAATTTAATTCACTTTAACAAACTTACTAGTTTAATTTAGTTTTACTATCAATATTTTTCATTTAGATTAATTTTATTCACTTCCGTTTGCATCAGGAAAAGAAAAAAAAAGGGCTAATGATAAACTCATGGATTTAGTTAACTACATATCCAGGGTATACACCAATGCATAACAATTTGAAATTGCATATGTGTACCATTTGATAACTAAATTAATGAAATAAATCCTAGGAAGTACTAGGAATTTAAGAATGCAACTCATTTCAGAGAGAGCTTTTAATAATATATGATACACGATCGAAATAACCATTAATGAGAAAATGCGGCATTTCCTTAAGTTTATAAACAGTTCACTTTACTTTTTATCTTAAATATTATAATTTTTTTATAAAATTAAAATGCTGTATTTAAAAGTTAAAACAAGTAATAATGTGTATTTGAATGTAAAAATATAAAAAATATTTATTTTGCAAAAAAATGTATTTTAAAATTTCTAAATTTAGTATGTAATTTAACGAATACAATGTATAGGTAAAAAAATTAAATTATCTATTCATAAACTTATAAACAGACCGCCTATTAAGAGGCCCACTTTTTTTTATAAACAAAGAATTTCTTTTAGGAGTACAACGTTCGGTATTAGTCTACATTTCACACCAGTTATAAAAATAAAAATAAAACATTTCACACCAAAATCATCCCCTTTACTTTGTGTAATCTCTATTCATTCTAGCTAGTATATTTATTATGTGTCTATATATTCATAGATCATATAATACACTTATTACCAGTAGGTTAGGATTTTAATATATTTTATTATATAATTACTTTAATTAGAGAGAGTCTAGAGTATTAATCATGAAAAATCTCATTTCAATAATTTAAGAGTCAAATTATAACTATTTATATATTGTGATACATTTTTAAAAAAATTCAAAGTTATAAAATCTAGTCGTAATAAATAAAAGAGTAATGATATTCTCAGTGAACCTTTATAGTGAAACATGTGAATGATGTAGCATTAGAGAGGGGACTATTATATCCATTTTGATTTACACTTTTCAAGGACGGTGATTAATGATTTGGTATTTTCATTAATGTCACATATTTACTGAGAGTATCATTACTCTAAATAAAAATGAACATCTAATCACCCCTTAGCTAAATCAATTATTAAATGATCCATCTAACAATTAGTTAGATTAAAATAAAACTTACCAAAACTTTGTGCTTTAATTATGTAATTCATATAATGATTTTACAGTAAATGATGTACGTATCTCATTTCGCATTTAACTATTCATTTAGTCAAAATTTCTTAACACTGATCATAAAATTAAATTAGTGTATAAGTACAAATACTATTATTAAAATCGTTATAATAAATATTTTTAATACTCTCTCTATTTTTCTATGTTTGGCATACTTACCATTTTTGTATGTTTTTTCTAAGTTTGCCACCTTTCCTTTTATGGTAAAAAGTACATCATTCTCAACCACTCATTAAACTTTTTACTCTCTTCACTCAATTCCCTCCACACATTTTCACTTGTAAACAAAAACAACACCTAAACCTATGGTGCCAAACATAGAAGAACGGAGGGAGTATTTTTTTAAAAAATAAATATTTTTAAAAATTAAATATATATTTTTTAAATTAATTTTTTTTAAATTTTTTTTAAAGTTTTTTGTCCGACATATGAATCCATATAAATTGTCATGAATTGACTGATTTTCAGCCCTGCCAGGTTAAGCAAGTTCAATACTCCCTCCCTGTCTTTATTTCTGGCACCATATGTATATGTGCTTAAATTTAGGTAAATAAAATGAGTGAATAAAATTGAATGTAGAAAGTAAAAATTAGAATGCGTGGATGATCTTGAAAGAATCTTGGCCAAAATATAAAAAAATGTATCATTTAAAAAATACCTCAATAAAATAAATGTGTCATAAATAAAGATCAGGGGCAGCATGACCCGTTTATGATCTATCCTTAAAATAAATCAAAATAAGTAATACTCATATTTTAACCGGTTCGTCATTTAAAAACCTACAGGATAAATAAGAACCTCGAATAATTGGAATAATCTTTCTTAATTGTTTTTAAATAGCAACTAAGAAACTAGAATACCATTTCTCAATTTTTTGTAAATTTCAAATAAATACCTGATGAAACCCGAGTTCTCTTGTGTTGGGAACACCGATTTCCATCATGCAAGCGCTGATCTTCTCATCGGACCCATAGAACGACGCGTACCGGTCAATGCACTCGTCCAGTATCCTCACCAGCTCCGCCGCAAGAGGGTAGCTCACGGCGAACCCGCCGCCGCCGTACCCCATCGTGTAAGAATGTACCACATCCTGCTCGACACTCTCGGAAATACTTCCGACATAGTACATCTCGTTGTGATCGTATCTCCCCAACACGCCGACCAAATTCTCGGTGAAAAACACCGTATCATCGTCCCCCATCACGAACCATCTCACGTCATCCAACCCGA
>JAULKJ010246298.1:0-13603 GCA_032355405.1 Rubia balearica
AATGATTTAGAAATTCGAGAATCACCAACATGAGTAATAGGGAGTTGAGAACCATTACCAACAACGACGCGGTGAGAACCATCATAAGGGGTCACATGATCAAGTACAGCATGGGACGATGCCATGTGTTTTGTAGCACCAGAATCTGCAATCCACTTGAAGTCGGGATGCCTAAATTTTGAGATACCACCAAAAGAATCCATTTGCGAAGTGATAAGTGGAAAGGATGGAGATGAGAATGAACCAGGCACGCAAGGCGCTGCTCAAGGGCTGATGGCGCATGGCAAAGATGCGCGCGTGGTAGAAACGGGCGACTGGATGACGACGCGAGTGAAGCTGACCGCAGGTGAGATGACGCGCGAAGGAAGACACGCGCAAGGACCGCTTGCAGGCGCGTGATTCGCACTCGCAGAGAAGACGCGTGAAACTGACCGAGATGCCTTCTTCGTTTGAAGTGGATTCTGGACTGGGATCTGTGCTTGATGGATTCTGGAACTTGAGGAAATCACTCTGGAACTCGAAGGAACACTGGAAACTAGCCTCGGAAAACTGGTGGGAGATTCAATAGAGAAGAGGAGTAACCGAGAGACTGAATCGGTGATCAGGAGGCGCCGAAAAGAACCAAGAGGCTGATGTAATACGCCGGAAAAGAATCGGGAAAGTAGGAAGGCGGATGACGCAGTTTTGAGATGATGATTGGCACCGGAATTTCGCCGAAGATGGTGATCAGCGTCGGAAGGTCGCCGGATTTTGACCGGGACGATGGACAGAAAGAAGAAGAATAAAGAGAGGGAAAAAAAATATTTAGTGTTTTAGGATCAGAACTTGCTCTGATACCATGAAAGAATGAATTTCCCGTAATCATTATTATCGATCATGAAGAGAATATATAGAGAGAACACAACATGAAGATAGACTAGTTCTACTATGACTCTAACTAGTCAACAGGATAAGATCAAATCTAATCATCAACATTTTGACTTATTCTAACAAATTTATTCAAATTTTTCCAGGCATAACTTTTTCCATTTTTATGCTAGTGTTTCTCAAGTTTCTTCCCCTTCAAATATTAAGCATGTAGCTATCAGACCCAGAGAATATACTTTTTGGAATTCAAGTCCCAAATACATAGTACAACTGTATTCCATATCGAGGGATCTTCCATCCCCATGTCACGTTTCTTTTTACTCCTACAAAGATAAGTCCATGAAACAACTGTAAACTCCATCTTTCATTCCTCCCTCCCCAAAAGAAAACTTCTACATATCTTGACAATCTGTTCATTCACATTTTCATTGAGTTGGAATATACTGGCCCAATATCCTGATATGCTAAGCAATACTGAGTTTATTAACATTAGTTTTCCTGCGTATGAAAGGTTACCTGTTGACCAAGTCCTCGGTTTTCCTCTGATTTTCTCCACCAAATCTTCACAATTATGTTTATTCCATCTTGTACTTGAGATAGGCAATCCCAAGTAATGCATAGGGAGTTCTCCCATATTCACTACTAAGATTGCTGCCAACATCTGTTTCTCACCCCCATCCATATTTGAACAGAATTTTTTTTTGATTCCTTTCACTTTTGGATAGCCCAGAAATATGCATAAACTCTTCTAAGTTCTGCTTAATTCCCTCAACAGATCTTCTATCTGCTCCACATAATATTATAATGTCATCAGCAAATAACATAGAATTTATACCAACCTTTTTGCACCTTTGGTGATATTCAATATCTCTATTTCTGAAACTTTTATTCATCTGTCTCGAAAAATACTCCATACACAGCACAAAAAGTGGAGGGGGGAGTGGAGCCCCTTATTTTACCCTTTTTTCCTTCAAATGATGTTGTTATTCTACCATTAAATACCAGACAGAATGTAGAAAACAAGGTACATTTCTTAATCCATTCAACCATAACACCTAGAAATCTCAGTGCATACAGCCATTCTTCCAAAAATCTCCAATTAATAGAGTCAGATGCTTTACCGACATCAATCTGTATCACACAGCTTCTTTTCATACTTTTTAGATTATATTTTTGCAACAACTCATGTGTTAGGAGCCGATTATGTGTAATGTGCGTACTCCTCACAAATGCACTTTGATCAAGATTAATTAACTCAGACAAGACTTCGCTGATTCTATCACACAGAATTTTTGTAATGGTTTTATACACTACTAACAACGTGCAATGGGTCTATAGTCTGATGGTACCTGAGGATTTTGGACTTTTGGAATAAGAGCAATCGCATTTTTCCCCAAGCTTTCCAGTATTCTGTCTCCCGTGAAGAACCCCTAAATTGTTTTAATGAAACTTTCTCCCGCTATATCCCAATCATCTCTTTGAAAAATTGACTTGTATAGCCATATCTCCCTGGGCTCTTCTTTGAATGAATATTCTCCAATGTTGCCTTCACTTCTTCTTCACATACTTCTTTTTCTCATTTTCATTTGTTGCTCAACTGTAAGCCTTCCACCAATTTCTACTATTTTTCCATCCATCATTTTGATTTTTCACCTCAACCCCCAGTTCTCCTTTGAAATGCTTCAGTAAGCAATCCTACATCATATTCTGGTCCTTCAGGTAAAGTTTGCTCCAACTATTTTTCATTTCTGCCATCTGCAGCTTATAGACCATATCTTGAAAATCTTCTACTGCATTCCCTCCATATCTATCCTTCAGTTTTAATGGTGAATTAAAATCACCAATGATCAACCATGGAACCTCCCTCTGTCCCACTCTAATCAAATACTCCCATAATTCTTTTCTCTTATCTTCTGAATTATGCCCATGCACCACAGTTGGGAATTCTTATTATAGTGTTCTTCATTAATATAAAGTGAAATATATGAACAATGACAATATAAAATTTCTCAAAAATATTTCAAAACAACAACGTTTAATTAATTAAGGAGACAGTCATAAAATACCCATGATTGATGATAAAATGAAATCAACAAAGCAAAGAATCCTTAGTGTAGTGGTTTTTAGTGTAATGAGAAAATGAACCGAAATAACCATGGGTGATAATAAAAAATGAATCCAAATAAAAGTAAAGCATCCTAGTTAGAATATACTTGGGGTCATAATTATATACTCACTCTGTTCCACAATGATCTTGCTAATTTGACTTTTAGGGTCAAAATCAACCAACTTCAACCATTAAATTCTCTTAATATATATTTATGATTATTAGCATGTGATATGGTTTTAGCCTGATCATAACATATATTTTGCAACTACTATTTTTTAGAATTTTTCTACATTCATAAAAAAATAGATTAGTTATTACAAATTAATTTAATTGACTCTAAAATTTAAATTAAGAAGATCATTGTGGTACGGAGGGTGTATATATTTCTGAAAAATATTTCAAAATGACATCGTTTAAGTAATTAAGGATGAAATGATAAAAATACCCCCAATCAATTAAAAAAAGAAATCAACCAAAAATGATGAATCCTTATTGTAGTGTGCTTTGGGATAAATGATAAAATGATCGAAATGCTCCGAGTTGAGGATAAATACGAAACCAACAAAAGTAGGGAATTTTTATTACAGTGTGTTTTGTCTATGTGAAGTGAAATAAAACTATAACAATATAATTATTTTTAGTAATATTTCAAAACAGCGTTGTTTAAGTAAATAAGAGACAAAGATAGAATTTTTCATGATTGATGATATAATGAAACACATAAAAAGTCCTTAGTGTTTTTTCGTATTATGAGAAAAATTACCTAAATAACCCTGGGTAAATTTAAAAATGAATCCAAAAAAAGTATAGAATCCTAGGTAGAATATGCTTAGGGATTATAAATATATAGATATTTCTCAAACATATTTCAAAACAACATTGTTTCAATAATTAAAGATAAAATGATAAAAATACCCCTGGTTGATTTAAAAAAAAACAACCAAAAATGTTGAATCCTTATTGAAGTGTGCCTTGGGATTAAGGATAAAAAATATAGAAATTCTCCTAGTTGATAATAAAATGAACCAAATAAAATCAAAGAATTATTATTATAGTGTTCTTTGTTAATATGAAGTAAAATATATGAATAATGACAATGTAAAAAATTTCAAAAAAAATCAAAACAATTACGTTTAATAAATTAAGGAGATGGTGATAAAATACCCATTATTGATGTTAAAATGAATCCTAACAAAGCAAAGTATCCTTAGTATAGTGTTTTTACGCATTATGAGAAAAATGACTGAAATACTCTGGGTGATAATAAAAAATGAATCCAAACAAAAGTAAATAATACTACTTATAATATGCTTGGGGATTATAATATTATATATTTTTATCAAAAATATTTCAAAACAACGTCGTTTAAGTAATTAAGCACAAAATGACAAAAATACGCCCAATTGATTAAAAAAAAAGAAATAGTCCAAAAGTGATGAATCCTTATTGTAGTGTGTTTTGGGATAGAGGGGGAAATTGATAGAAATTTCCCTAGCTGATAATAAAAATGAAATCAAATAAATCTTGTTATGGTTGTTAAAATGAAGTGAACTTTACGAATAATGACAATATAAAAATTCTCAAAATATTTCAAAACAACGACATTTAATTAATTAAGGAGACGGTGATAAAATACCCATGATTAATGACAAAATGAAACCTAACAAAGCAAAGAATCCTTAGTGTAAAGTTTTATAGTATGATGAGAAAAATAACCCAAATACCCCTGGGTGATAATAAAAAATTAATCCAATATAAAGTAAAGAATTCTAGTTAGAATATGCTTAGGGATTATAACTATATATTTCTCAAAAAAATTACTTAAACGACGTCGTTTAAGTAATTTATGTCAAAATGATAAAAATACCACCCAATTGATAAAAAGGGGAAATCAACAAAAAAAAGGTGAATTCTTATTGTAGTGTGCTTTGGGATTAAGGATAAAATGATAGAAATTTCTCTAGTTGATAATAAAAATGAAATCGTACAAAAACAAAGAATTCTTATTATAATGTTCTCTCCTAGTATGAAGTGAAATATACGAATTATGTCAATATGAACAGAACTTTCTGCAATTCTTTCCCCATTTGATACGATATAAAAAAATATCATTTATTATATTTTTCTTAGTTTAATATTTTTATGAGGTCAACACTATACTCTTTTTCCCATTGGGTTTTTTAATGAGGTAGTGTGATCATTTTAATTTATCATTATTAATGAAGCCATAAACTCATCCATATTGGCTTAGAAGAGTTTTGGTAATATTTTAATTAGTGTTTAAAATATTCAATTTTATTTTGATTAGAATTAGATTTGGTAGATTTAGATAAGGTAGATTCATTCAAGAATTCATCCAATATTTGGGTTGATTTACTTGGATGAATATAGTCATCATTTATATTTAAATTAGGTAGTTTAGTTAGATATGGTTTTAGCTTCTTAAAGCTTCCACAAAATTTGATTCAGTTTCTACTTGTGATTAGGGTTTGATGAGCTCGAATTTTACCTCTATTTAAAGAGGGTTCAACTGAGATTATTACACATCTTTTATCGATCATATATTCAGAATTCTGAGTTATTCTCATCATTTATATTGTCTCTTAACCCTATGGGCTAGTTAAGTTTCAATCTCCTTTGTAAGAGTACCCTACAGGCTAGACACTTATAGAGAAACCTTGTGATCTAAACATGTGAACTATTTAGATAACAAGTCGAGTTGGGTGTACCATGTGGGCTAGATGCTGCAATTCATGTATTTATACTGAGTTGGGCGAGATTCTCAGTTTAAATAAAGATCTGATATTCCGCAAACCAGAGTCTTCGCATGGAGATTCATATCACTCTTACTGCCACTCAGTATAAATTAAGTCTCCGCGCATACGGTCTGGAATTTGGTAAGTGAATCTTCCATTGATTGAGAACATCCCAAATTATCTCAAGGCATTCGTAGCTAAATTACAAAGGAAAAACCAGGACCATACAGAAATCTACGCCGAAGTTCAAAAATTTCTTCATGAAGAGCTAGATTGTAGCTCATGATAGTAATTGTGTTCCTTGTTTACGGTAAACTTCAACCAGCGACTTGCTGTTGTAAAATGGTTCTTCAGTTTAATTTTCCAATACTGATCTCTCCATGAGGTTGTTATCGTTTTCCTTTCCGAAGTTTCTATGTATTGAACCTTCAAACTATTTTTTCTGCAACAATAATAGCTAGCTATTAATTGTGGCTCTCTTAATAAAATTCCGTTAGCTTGCTCTTGCCAGAAGTTGTTGAATTTGTTGAATCCGTCGACCTGTTCCATACCATCTTGTTCACTCCTACAATGTCTAACTTGGTGACATTCGCCAGACTTGTGAGTGTTCAACTAAGATCATGCAAATTGTCCTATTCATATAGTTTATCAAATATACAAGAACTTTTTTTGGTTGATGTTAGCGAGGTCACCTGTTTCACGTAGATGTTGAAAATTGTTATCATACTTTCATCATTGTCACGATGTCTATCATAAGTGTTCACCAACTTACGTTAATTTTTTTAAAACTCATCGAACTTACATCGATATCATTGAATTCACCGTGCTTATGCCGATATTTAACAATTCACCAAATTTATGTCGATGTTGTAGTATTCACCGTGCTTATGCCGATGTTGAACAATTCACCAAACTTACGTCGATGTCGTAGTATTCACCATGATTAAGCAGATGTTTGACAATTCACAAAACTTATGTCGATGTTATAGTATTCACCGTGCTTTGCTGATGTTTGATAATTCACCAAATTTATGTCGATGTCATAGTATTCACCGTGCTTATGCCAATATTTGATAATTCACCAAACTTATGTCGATGTCATAGTATTCACCATGCTTAACCTGATATTTTCAATTTACCGTGCTTAAGTTGATGTTGTATTGTTCACTGTACTCATGCTAGATATGTAGTTTAAAGCAGGACATAAGATAAATAATTTAAACAGAATCATAATTTGTAGCAAAGTATGGAATTACACTTTATTATAACATGAATTGTACATCACAGAGGCCCTAAAACTCGAAGGGGGGGGGGGAGTTAATCCCTTGGGAAGTGTACATTTATTAGAACATGAGCAATTCCAAAATGCACTGATTTTGGCATATCTAGCCTTAAGATCATTTGCATAAGCTGACTACTAATTCAATGATGAAACCTCCTAAGGTTGCTTACATTCTACATCTGGGGTACTCTATCTCTAGCACGGTCTTGAAGAACATAACTCCCTCCAGCATGAGCCTCAATGACCTTGTACGGCCCTTCCCAGTTTGGAGCTAGTTTTCCTTCCCGCTCAACCTTGCTGGCCTCATTCTTCCTCATAACCCATTCTCCTGGAATGAATTGGAGCTTTTTAACCCTTCTGTCATGGTACTTCTTTATCCGCTCTTTGACTTTGGCCTCTCTTAGAGCAGCATTTTCTCGTTTTTCTTCCAAGAGATCTAATTCCGTCCGAAGTTCACCCTCATTTTGAACTTCATCTGAGGACAAGGTTCGAAAGCTTGGTATACCAATTTCGGCAGGGATTACTGCTTCTGTCCCATACACCAAGCTATATGGGCTTTCTCCTGTTGCCGTTCTTTCGGTAGTTCGGTAAGCCCACAAAACACTCGGTAATTCCTCTGGCCAAGTACCTTGCGCCCCTTTCAGCCTTTTTTTGATCCCTTGAAGCAAAGTTCTATTTGTCACTTCAACCTGACCATTTGCTTGCGGGTGGTACACAGATGTAAAATTTTGTTGTATCTTATATTTCTCACACCATGCTTTAAAGGGATTATGGGCGAACTGTTTCCCATTGTCGGTGATGATCGTCTTTGGGATGCCAAAACGACAGATGATGTTCTTCCAAACGAAACTTATACACTTTTGACCTGTGATACTGGCTAGGGTGTCAGCTTCTACCCATTTGGTGAAGTAATCTATAGCCACAATGACGTATTTTACTTGTCCCGCAGCTTCTGGGAATGACCCGAGAAGATCAATTCCCCATTTGGCAAAGGGCCATGCTCCATGAATTGGGATCATTTCTGTTTGGGGCGTACGTGTGATGGGCGCATATTGTTGACACTTATGACAAGCTTGGATATACTTGTGCGCATCCTGGAACATAGTTGGCCAATAGTATCCCGCTCGAAGTATTTTCTTAGCTATGGATCTTGGTCCATGATGAGCTCCGCATATCCCTTCATGGATCTCTCTTATCAAGTGTTCGTCCTCCGGCGACGCTATGCATCTGAGCAAAGGTTGTAGGTAACCTCTTTTATAGAGAACTTCATCTTGGATAACGTATCTTGGGGCCTTCAATCTTATCTGCCTGGCTTCTCTACTATCCCGTGGGAGGCTTCCATCCTTCAAATATGCCACAATCGGAGTCATCCATGACTCTGGGACGCTGGTGACGCCTACGAGTGCTCCTTCATAGCTTCTGCTGGTAAGTGTTTCCATCAACACATGTTGTTTAGATTGAGTGCTTAAGTCAGCCGAAACAAGTTTGCTTAAGGCATCAGCCTTTTGATTTTCTTCACGGGGCACTTGAGTAATAACATAACCTTCAAATTTATGCAGTAGTGCTTTGGCTAGGGTTAGATATTTTTCCAGACTTCTGTCTCGCACTTCATATTCTCCCTTAACTTGTTGAACTACTATTTGAGAATCACTGTAGACCTCAAGGTGTCGTGCTCCCACCTCTTTTGCTAGGCGAAGCCCTGTTATTAAAGCCTCATATTCGGCCTCATTATTGGTGGTTTTGAAGGTGAAGTGTAGGGCGTATGGATATTCCTTACCATCAGGGCTTGTTAATAGAACTCCGGCTCCACTACCTACCGAATTGGAGGCACCATCAACATGTAATTTCCAACTTTCACCTTCTGCGGTCTTTAGCTCATCAGAAGTAACATCTGATGTCTCTACTATGAAGTCTGCCAATGCTTGGCCTTTTATGGCGTTCCTTGGTTGGAATTGGATGTCATGTTCACCCAATTCTATAGCTCATTTCATCATTCTCCCTGATGCCTCAGGTTTGTGAAGGATCTGTCTGATTGGGTAGTTGGTTAGAAGAACGATCGGATGTGCCTGGAAGTACGGTCGAAGCCGACGCGCTGCATGAACTAGAGCTAAAATAAGTTTTTCTAAAGCCGTGTAACGGAGCTCAGCTCCCTGCAACGCCTGACTCACAAAGTATATAGGTTCTTGCTTCTTTCCCACATTTTTTACTAGAACCGCACTTACTGCCGCTGCTGAAGCAGAGATATATAAATACAATGTCTCTCCTGGTTCCGGCCTGGTTAAAGTTGGTAATTTCTTCAAGTGTTGCTTTAGTTGAATGAAGGCATCTTCGCACTCTTGAGTCCATTTAAACTCTTTTGCCCTTTTCAGCACATCAAAAAAGGGCAAATGTTTTTCGGCAGCTTTAGACAAGAATCTACTTAAAGCTGCTAAGGATCCTGTCAGCTTCTGAACCTCCTTAATGGACTTTGGGGGTGTCATTTTTGTCAAAGCTTCCACTTTTTCTGGATTCACATCTATTCCCCTGTTAGAGACCATGAACCCTAGAAACTTTCCCGCCCCTACGCCTATGATACACTTGGAGGGGTTCAGCTTAAGATTCGCATTCCTTAACCTCTGAAATGTTTCCTCAAGGTCCAACAAAAAGTTGGCGCAACTTTGGCTCTTGACTACCATGTCATCGACGTATATTTCTATATTTCGACCCGTTTGTTGTTTGAATATAGCATCCACCAAGCGTTGATATGTTACCCCTGCATTCTTCAGGCCAAAAGGCATTTTCTTGTAGCAATATGTCCCCATGTGGGTTATGAAGGAAGTCTTTTCTTTATCTTCTTCTGCCATCATTATTTGATGATAACCTTTGTGAGCATCGAAAAATGCCAGAACTTTATATCCGATGATGGCTTCGACCAACATGTCAATTGCCGATAACGGATAACTATCCTTCAGACAATATTTTTCCAATTCTGTATAGTTAATGCACATTCGCCATCCTCCATAAGGCTTTTTGACCATTACTGAATTGGTAATCCACTCTGGATAAAGAATATCCTCAATGATCCCAACATCCAATAGCTTCTGGACCTCGAGTTTAATGGCTTCAGCCTGATTAGGTGCAAACATCCGACGTTTTTGTCTAATAGGTTTAATAGAAGGGTCAATATTAAGTCTATGAACTGTAAGCTGAGGAGGCACTCCCTTCATATCATTCGTGCTTCACACAAATATATCTTTGAATTGCTTCAGTATCTCGATAAGCTTTTTCTACACCTCTTTCGGAAAGCCCCGACCAATTTGGATAACTCTAGTAGCGTCAAGATCATCTATCGATACTGATACATATTCTAATGTTAACAATTGTGTGGATTCATCTTCACAGAGCTTCCTGTGTATAGCATGGACCTTAGGCATTTCCGTTACCTTATGCCTAGCTTATTTAATTGCCACAATCATACAACTCTTGGCTACAGCTTGATCACCCCTAACTGAAGAAATTCCCTAATCTGTTGGGAACTTCATGACCAGATGATATGGGGACCATATAGCTTTTGCTTGACTCATCCATGGTCTACCAATGATTACATTGAATGAACTTGGTGTGTCCATTACTTCCAAATTACAAATAATGGTCTCGCATTAAGAGTATGTTCCTATAGTGATGGGCAAGGTAATACTCCAATCGGTTGCTCCGTATACCCTGTGAAGCCCGATAGTGGTGTTAAAGACTTTTGTAGTTTGGATCGTCCTATTCCCATATGATCAAAGCAGTGTGCGAACATTACTTCTACCCCGCTCCCATTATTTATAAAAAAACCCTTTTACTTGTATGTTTGCTATGATTGCGGAGATCACCATCAGATTCGCATGCGGGACTTGGTTAGCGGCAACATCTTCGTCGGTAAAAGTTATAACTTCATCATGTCGTAGTCGCTTCTGATTTGGTTCTGTCAGCGGTCTAGAGGCCTTCAACATTGAGTTTGAAGGGATTTTCCCTAAGACACCAAAAATAGCATTAATGACCCCATAACTTTAGGACTTAGCTGCTGGTTTGGGATTGATTAGTTTTGAGACCGACTTCCCTGTCCCTGGCTTTTATTCCAATTCTGAGCTCGGTTCTTGTAGTTTTTTAGCTTGTAAACTGATGCCCTAGACTTGTCGTCTTTTCTCTGGTTCCCCACTACATATTCCTGAAGCTGTCTCTTGCGCACCCAATCCTTAATTTCTCTTTTGAGGCGTAATAGTGGTCTGTTTCATGGACATGGTCCTTATGGTATTTACACCAGCGATCATGTGATCTTTTATGCGATGGCGACTGTAAGGGCTGAGGCGGATGAAAGAGGGACTTGTGTATTGAAATTTTTTTTATGAACGAGGCTTTGTCAGTGGTGTGAAGGTGTCATAATTTGTTCTCGGCAATGGAAGGGCAGACTTTTTACCTTTTTCGTCTTCAACTCTATCACGACGTTCTACTTTGTCGTTTTCCTTCTTTCTTTTAGCTGTTTCTTCAACCTTTGCATGTTTTTCAACGAGCTCTTGTAGTTGATGCACAGTCTTTGGTGTTTCTTCCACAAGCTTATCATATAGCCTCCCATGAACCATACCATTCATGAAGCCCATTATAACAGTTGCATTTGTCCCGTCTACCACATTCAAACTTTCATCAGTAAATGTTGGTAGAATTCCGCAGTAGACTCATTTATCTTCTGTCGGAGGTTAAGTAGCTCTGGACCGATTTTGGTGAATCATTTCTTTTGGTAAAATATGGTATATAACAACTTTCCAAAATTAAAGTAGGATGAGATGGAGCCTCTTGGAAGTAATTCATACCAAGCTAAAGATTTTCCCTTAAGGTAAGACCCCACCATCTTACATATAAGCTAAATGGGAGTGTCTCGAGTGGACATCAAATTTCTAAATATTGCTAGAAATTCTCCTGGGTCTGTTTCCTCGTAATAAGTAGGTAAACCTTCTGTTGGTCTGAAGTATGGTTGACATGCATAAGTTGTTATGCAAGGCACAAATGGGGAAAATGCTGCTTGATGATCCACCAATCAGCCGCTCTAGCTCTTGATCTAATGTATTTACGTTGTGTTGTTCTGCACTTCGGTCTATCATACCAAAGTATAATAGAGGTGCTAGCCTTGCGCCATATGTTTCCCCTGTAGGTTGAGCTAGTGTGTATGTTGGCCCAATGTGTGGTAGTGGCATCTGTACCGATGACGTCCCTTGATGCATCTATCCTGGATAAGCCATCATTAAAGGTTGATTCAATACGCTGACAGTTATTGTTGGGGCTCTACCCATCATCCCTTCTCGGCGCCAGACGTGCTGCTGGTGACCCTCTAATTATGGATAGCCATCGGGTTGCATATGTTGCTGAAAACCTTGCATGACCTCGTGAAATGGAAACTGGGAAGGATGGATATTGGGATTGAATCCTTGAGGATTCACGGAGTTATTGTTGATCGGTTCAGTGGAGGTCCTAGATACAAGAACCCTGGGACAACGATTCCCGAGGAGATAATCTCCATGGAAATTGGAGGAGAGGAAATTGTCTGCCCAAGTGCTATGGGTTGAACATGTGCGAAAGATGTTGGATCTGGTTGTTGGCATCCATGAGAGTTATTCGTTACTTCAATTACCGCCCGTAGTACGTGCTGACCACGAGTGGGTTTAACTTCCGAGGTATGAAGGTGTTGCTCCGGTGATTCCTTCTAAGATTTTCAAAAGCTATCCTTTGGGAAGCCATAAAAGCTACTTCATCTGAATCCTTATGAAGGGAAGGTTGAGATGAAGCAGCAACACTGGCTATTTCTCCATCACGGCTCTCTTGAATCCTAGGATGTGAAGCCGCTTGACATTGGGAGATAGGCGCTTGCCTTTGGTTCATCGTTGGGAGGACCTGTGCCTGGATAACCGAGGTGCTCACCAAATTTGGGTGTACATGCGTATCTGCCGTGCCAGTTGTTCCCAAGTGTTCTGACCGTCTGACGTCTTATGATGTTGGTTCTCTTAAATTATTTTTTTAACCTCTTTGGTCTTGAATGGAATTCCTTGCATGCTTAAATTCTCTATTCAAAGAATTCTTGCCAATTTTCTTGATGTTGAATAGGTGTACCACATGGGATAATTGGTCTTTGATCTATTACAAAGTTAAAGCATCCCACGTGTAGAAGCTTCCCACTTGCTTCCTTGATTGGTCTGCCACATAGACTAAATATGAATGCCACATTAATTGAAAGTCTCATTAATTAGTCACCACTCATGTGAGGGTTTTAGTTTTGAAAAACTAAATGAGTTGACCTTATATGTCAGCCTTTCCTTTTGGAACCCTGCACATCTGTTACCATTTATTTCTGAGGGCCCGCTAATGTGTTGTCTTCTCATACTTTAGAACAAACACCCTGCTCCTTTTGACTCTTTTTCTTCTTTCTTGCCGTATTTTTTTGGTAGTAGACATAGGTTTCAGATTAGACCCTAGCCTTTCTTTTGAGGTAATTTGAACGTTGCTTTGTCTTTTAATGTATCAGACACATATTTATCTCATGCTTCATCCTTCTTCTCATATTTTCTTCTCCTTCTACTT
>JAULKJ010246405.1:0-13602 GCA_032355405.1 Rubia balearica
ACATCAACTAGGTAGGGTTATATCTGCACTAAAAATTATCTGAGGGTTATATTGGCACTTATGTCAAATAGGTAGGGTTATAAAAGCACTTTTCTCATGAAAAATTGGATACCTTTAAAGGGCAAATTCAAAAACACAGTATCAAACTGTGAATTTTTTAAAAAGTAACATTTTGGCTCTTTATCAGGGTAAGACACCAGAACTAGACTGAATACACAACATGATAATATAGTAGAAACTAGAAATTCTTTCACAACAGATTGCTTTCCCAGTTTGACATCCAAAAGGGCAAATTATGAATGCTTATGCCATACAAAGCAATATATTGAAGAGACATTTAACATCTTGCACGAGAGGGAACAACGAATAGTTCCAAATCCGAGTTTCTAATGAACTACTTCACATTGTTTTAATGTCATCGGCAACATGGAAAATCTCTTAGTACAATCAAAGAAAAGACGCACCATCAATCAACTATGCAAACAATCTCCAATGGCGCAAGTTCACAAAGTAAAGGACCGAAGAAAGAAACTCACAAATAGTAGTAAGTGAAATTGAGAGCCTTCCATCAACTAACTGTCTCCGGCATGCTTCGTACATCAAGGTGATTAAAAAACAACACATTATAAAACGATTGAAGATATCCTAACGCTCATTCTTTTAAGCATTTTAACAAACACCTACTGATCACTGCAACATATTTCTGTAGTAATCAAGAACCCGGGAAAATCCCACCACCCAGCATAAAAAAATAGTGTCTTCAGGGCATCAATATCAGTATTGCTCAAAAATGGCATGGAGGAGAAAATTAATCAAATCCTTGTTTTGGCTAAACGACAGTATAATATGCAGCAACAATTCAATAGGTATGTAGCGATATGATAAGGAGAAAGATTACCTGAACGGAAGGTGTGGGCACGGTAAGGGCGTAGAAGGTGAGTGGGACCATGGAGGCCATCAGCATGAGCAATGGCGAGTGAGAGCCCTGGAAATGAAAATTTTGAAACTAAATAGCGCGGTTAAAACTCCATATACTCCTTCCTTCCGTTTATATATGCAATATTATTATTTTTGAGTTGTTTTTTGGGCAAAATACACCGGGCAAATATAAATACAGGTTAAGAATTGCTAAATGCAGGTAAACTTAATAATGAATTTACTATATTATCCCTATTACCTTAAGTTAAATAATTAAAAATTAATAAAAATTAAATCTAATTAAGGGGTAATTTAATAAAATGTTCATTAAATTTACCTGCATTTAAAAAATTTTAACCTGTATTTAGATTTTGTGAATACCAAAATGCACCACTCCCCCTCTCCCCTCTCCCACCTCAAATTGCACATTTTTATTAAACATTATTCTCTATCAAACATTGATCGCATATTTGAGTAAATATATTAACAATAATATTTTTATATGTGATATTGTTGGATTCATCATAACAAGTAGTTTTTCAAAATTAATATTATTTTTGCCGTTATTATACGTAGTCAAACATAATTACGGTTGGAAAAGTTTCTTGATGAGCGTGAAAAAAATTTCGTGTAATTTGAGCTCGGACAGAGGGGTTATCTAATTACAAAAGTCCCAATATAACCTTCAAGTTTTTTTAAAGTAAAGAAACAATCGAATTTTTTAATGAAATAACTCTCCGGTATCATTTTCGGCATTGACTATAACAAAACGGGGTTGACTGGAGCGAGAAGCCAAAAATACCACTCGGCTGAAAATTTGAATTTTTGAGGAGTATTAACCCTTGCTAATGTGGGACCCACAATTTTTAAAAAAAAAATCTAAAGAGAAAAGTGTTTTTATAACCCTACATACTTCACATATGTGTCAATATGCTAATTGAAAGTACAAATATAACCCTAGATAGTTTATGTAAGTGAAATTTTACCCATGCCAACAGTTTAAAACCAGATTTGATTGAAAAGATGATTTTACCCCTCTGTTTTTTTTAAAGAAAATGAAAAAAAGAAGGAAACTACATTTTTGCCCTCTAAAACCCTTACTTCTCCTTTCCCCCTGTCATTCTTTTCTCTTTCTCTCCACCATTCTTTCTTTCTTATTTGGCGTTGTTCTTTCTCCTTCTCTGATGTGCCTTAACTTTACATTTAAGGCCAGAAATTTTAAGGCTTATATTGGCGAAGGCAACCCGTGGATGGAGGGTGGAAAGTTGTAGTGGCGCTAGGTTTCGCGTCGAGAGGCAAGGTGGTGGCACTAGGGTTTCGGTGACGGGGGCTGGGCGTCGGGTGGAAGGTGGTGGTGGCGGGTCTAGAAGGGGGTGGTGCTGGTGGGGCTAGAAGGGGGTGGTGATGGCGAGGATGGGCGGAGAAGGCGGGGCTGGCTGGATGGGCTGGTGGCCCTAGGGTTCGCAGTGGGTGGCGGTAGCTGGCCGTCGGGGAGGAAAGTAGTGGTAGGAGGGATGGAATGGGGTGGTGGTGGCGCTAGGATTTGCAGTGGGTGGCAGGGTGGTGATGTTAGGGTTTCGGTGGCGAGGTGGGGTGGTGGTAGCGGGGATGGCCGGAAGGGGCAGGGCTAGTTAGAGGGGTTGGAAGGTGGCGGCGGCGGGGCTGAGGTCTCGACGAAGTGCGGTGGTGGGTTGATCAATTAGAACGTCATCAAATCCTCCGCCGAGGTCTCCACCGTGATCGGCATCGTCGAGAGGTGGTGGGCGGATGCGGCGGCCACAAGACGTTGAGGTCATGCCAGAAGGGAGGGCGATGGCATTTCCCAACGCCTCTGTGTTTTGTTCTCTGTTTTACGAGAAGACTGTAGCAAACAAGTGAGAGATTTAAAATGCTGAGAATTGTATGCGAGTCTTTTTCTATTTTATCAAAATTTTGAGACCATTTGTGTTTTTTTTTCTGTTTGTTGTGAATCGTTTGTTCTGTGTTCTTCTGAGTTTGTGTGTGAATTGCGTGTCTTGTATTCTTATGGATTTGTGTGTGAATTGTGTGTTTTCGGGTTGTTGAATTTCGGGTACCATTTTTAAGTTGAACGACCAGATTTTTAAAGAGAGAGAAGAGTGAATATCAAATTTAATGTGGAGCCTACGAATAACGAGGGTAATATTGTCAACTCAATTTCATATTTTAGCACAAAGGTATTTTGGTCAATTTACATATGGTCAATGCCAGAAATTGGAAATCAATGCCAGAAATCTGAGGGTTATATTGGCACTTACATTAACTAGTTAGGGTTGTTTTTGCACTAAAAATTATTTGAGAGTTATATTGGTATTTACTTAAGTAGGTAGGGTTTTATTAGTATATTTCCCAAATCCAAAAATCTTAGGTCGTCACGTTGTTGCTCAGCACCATCGTCGTACCACCAATTTCATCACTAAATTTCATCACCAATGCGTCACCGCCCAAAACCCAGCCCCCCAACCCAACCCTGCCACCAGCCTTCCCCACCCATCCTAGCCTAGTTTCCCCCACCACCCTACCCACTCCTGCATGCTAAGACCTAGAAAAATCCCAGCTCAGCCTCTACCTAGCTACCCTCCTCCACTCAAACACAACCCCGCCCACCACTACCAGATCTCTATGGTCAGTCTTGCCATCATCGGTCGTAAAAAAATCCCTCACCCCAACCACCATATCTCCTAGCCCGTCATCACCACACGCAAAACCCTTTTTATCACTCATCGTAGTACAATCGTCCGAACCCTTCTTGTCACTCACCGCAACACCCTTCGCCCACCACCACCTGATCTTTGTGTCCAACCTTGCCACCACAGTCACAACGAAAGCCCTCACCCTAAACACCAGATCTCCTAGCCCAACATCACCACCACCGAGCGCAAAACCCTTCCCATCACTCCTTGCATCGACGTCAGAGGAACTCGAGCGAGCCCATGAGAACTACTACATCGATGATGTGGAGAATAAATGGAAGCGGCGGTGGTTTGTATCTCTTGGCGGTTTGTGTAGAAGAAAGTAGGGTTTGCAAAATAGGGAAGAGAAGAGAATGGTATAACACTCATTTCCTATTTTTCCTATTTTCTTTTTTCTGATAAAGGGAAAAAGCATCATTACTTCAAATTCCAACCACAGATATACGAATTGGGTAGTTTGTAACTTTCCTGGATTATTTAGGGTTATTTTATCACTTTCGAAAACCATAGGGTTATATTGCACCTATGTAATAAATGTAAGGTTATTTAAGCACTTTTCTCTAGTTTTTTTAATGCTGGCACACATTTTATTTTCAGCAAGATTCGTCCAATTCTATTCACTTATTCTATTTTTGGTTTCAAAATACAATTTCATCCACTAATTTCATTCAACTAAATTCAAGCATCTAAAGCTAATCCGACATATACAGAGGAATAGAGGGAGTAGGTTAAATGAAGTCGGTGTGGAAACATACAAGTGCTAGTTTAACCTTCACATTTTTGGAACAATTTTTTAAACCACATTTAATGGAGAAAGTTTCATGTTAGATCGATTAACGATTAGACCAATTATGAATAACCCAATTCAATAACTTTCAGGGTCAAATTATAATTACTTATACATTGTGATACATTTTAAAAGTTTTTCAAATTTATAGGAATCTCGTTGAAATAATTAAAAACAAACATCAAATCACCCTCATTAGTTACATTAATATAAAATAACTCCGTCTAATAGTTAATCGGTCTAAAACAAAAGTGTGTGAATCGTGAATAACTTTAATTTTATATAGAGAAAAGTGTGTTTTTAATCCTATATTTTGGTCAAAAGTGCAGAAATGACCTTGTAAAATCTGAAAGTGCATAAATAACCCTGAATTTCGTCGACCGAAATGTCAACAAGCAAATTGGCCGAAAATAGGTAAAGTAACTTTTATACCCCTAAATTTAAAAATAAAATAAAATAAGAAAAGACAATCGTATCCCCTTTAGCCCTCTTCTTCCCATTTCTTCGTCCTTCCACTTGAGAATTCCCTCTTTTCTTCTCTCCTCTTCTTCTTCCCCTCAACCACTCATCACCCCCTCCATCAACCACCCGAAAACCACTCTGACAACCACCCAACACCGCTCGTGCCCGCCACCCACCCCAGCCACCACTATCTGCCCTAGCCTCATCTGCTCAAAAGCCCTCAGTCCTTTCACCACTCATCTGCCATCGGCGATGTACTTTGCCAGTGAAGGATTCTCTCGGTGTTTTCGGTACCACCGCCAGCGATGGCGAAGCAAATAGGTGGTCGGGTGAAATCCGAACATGGTGGTAGATTCTGTCAGCATTTTTGGCACCACCGCCAGCGACGGCGGAGCAAATGGTGGCTAGAGTGAGTCAATTGTTTGGAGGAAGGTTCGGGAAAGGAAAAAAGGGAAAGATTCGATTATTGTTTGGTGCCTAGTGTGAGTCAATGGCGGCGGAGGCAGGTCCGGGAAAAGGAAAGCGAAGAGCTTTGATTGTTTGGAGCCGGTGTTGACGGCAGCTCTGGGCGGTTCAATTGTGGGAAAGGGAAGACCTTCGATTGTTTGGAGGCGGAGGTAAAATCGAGTGGCCCAGAGGTGGGGTGTTTTTATTTGAATTGGCTCTCGGTGGCGGAAGCTCAGGTTTAGGGTGTGAAGTTGGAGAAGAATTGGGTAAAACTGCACATTTTAAATGGGTATAATGGTCATTAGATATTTTGTTATAAGTTTATGGGGTATTTTTATCTTTTCACTTTAGGTCAATGTCTGAATTGCATCGTTCAATACCTAAATAGTGTAAATTGGGTAAAACTGCACGTTTTAACAAAAAGATAGGGTTACTTCTACACTTTCAGATTTTACAAGGTCATTCCTGCACTTTCTCAGTCTTAAAGGGTTATTTTTGCACTTTTCCCTTTTATATATTAACGACAAATAAAAATTTATCTAGAAAATACATGTTACAGTGAATATAACAAGATATTATCATATGTATACTAGCTAAAATTTATGTCCAAATGTGCCTTGACAAAAAATTGCTCAATTAAACCTGATACAAATTGATACTATTTTGGGATATAATTTTTTTGCCCAAATCCCAAAATTGAATTAAAATGCAATTTTAATTCTATTAAGAAGTGGGTTTTTAAAATGTAAGGAAAAGTGAATTTATGCCCCCAGTTTCTTGTTTAGTGCACATATACCCTCCATATTTTTCGAAAGAGAACATATACCCCCATAGGAGGATACCGGCATTCAAAAACTGAGGGGTGTATGTGCACTTTCCAAAAACTGGGGGAAGTTCTCCAGAGGCCTCATAACATTAGACTTCATACGCCAGCAATTCAGAAAGATTCGATTCAAGGGCGAACCCACTATCACAACGCTTAACCACCGGCACATCTTCATCAAATTCCACCACGGAGAAGATACCAAAAGGTACTGGATTAAGAGAAATTGGAACCTCGCTGGAAACCTAATAAAGGTGCTACAATGGACAACGGATTTCGATGTCAATGAGGAGCCTCCAATTGTGCCATTCTGGGTAAACATCGAATGCCCTCTTGTTTACTTCTTGCATCCTGAATCAATCCATCACATTGCAAATAGGTTAGGCAACCTGATTTTTGCTAACGCCCCAACATAGAACCTTACCTGTCCCTCCACCATTAGACTATGCATAGAGATGAACCTTACCTTTGTTTTCCCAAACTGAATTAGACTTGGATCCAGCACAGATAGAAAATGGTATAACATAACATATGAAGACCACCCAAAGTACTGTCCCTAATGTGCGAAAATAGGTCATTCTATTCAGGAATGTAAACTGGGAAAAACAAATAAACCACAGGGCCATGAGGGACAGAACACAACTGTGAATCCAAGTAAGCAAAGAGACAATCTTGCCTCTAGCTCTAAACCTCCACATATGTCGACCCAAGTCTGGTATCCTATCCAATAGAAATTCCAAACCCAAACAGAGGTACGCAATGACTCCGATGAAGGGATAGAAGTTTATAAAGATGCTCAAAATTAGTTTAAAGATGCAAAGGTTCAATAGGAGGAGTTTTTAATCAATTCACCACAAGTAACCAATAGAAACCCCTAGTTCAGCAAGTCCTCTCACCAGGAAAAGGCAAGATCAAGATCCCCGGTTTGGAGCGTTAAGGCAACACGTTCTCCCAACCAGTCACCGCACCATTCTCAAGGGAAAAATAGGGGTTGAAGATCTTCAGATGATATAGTCAGGAAAAGTAAAATAAGCCCCTCTCACATACAAGACAGATAGGAAACTCTTAAGGAGCTCAAGAGCTTCAGAAATCGCTTCTCATTATTAATCAATAGGGATGAAGACAATCATGAAGCACAGCCACATCAACATAACATAATTCTGGTGGAGGATTAAACCTCTAACAAATCTGGTGAAGGCGGTGAGGTAGTACAAATAAAATATAATAGAGACATCACCTTATTGGAGGAAAACCTGGAAAACAAATATGGGGAATTACAGATTCAAGTCAACAAGGTGGAGTAATGTCACGAATCAGGTAACACTGAACCCCACTCTGATAGAAGGTTCTTTAATTCTTCTAATTTAATCATGACTCGTGCAAAAAAGAAATCCACATTCATTCTATGAATTACAAGATAATAACATGGAACATTTGGGGATTAATGAAAGGAATAGTCAGACTGGAAAAGTTAGTTCACACACAAAGGTTAGAAGCTCTAATACTGATAGAACCAAAGAAGGCTTTAAACAAATTAGAGGACTTCAAAAGGCAACTAGGATTTGATGAGAGATTTTCTCTAGATGATAGTCACATGTGGATTCTAGTTAAAAACACATTCAATGCACAACTGGTTAATAAGCATGAAAGTTTTTTGCATCTAGCATTAACACATATTAACACTGGAACTGAATTTCAAGTCATTGTTGTTTATGGCCAACATACCAGATTAACAAAATTGAGAATGTACACAGATCTGGAAATGATAGCATCCAATGTAGATTATCCTTGCTTAATGAATGGAGATTTTAATTCACTCCACAACATAAATGGATATAGGGGTAGAGGATCTCCTAGTGCAAACTTCATTAATGATTTTAACTCATTCCTAACTGCTAATAATTTTAAGGAAATAACAACAGTAGGAAACCCTTTTACATGGACTAATGGTAGAAGAGGAGTTAACAGAATTACTGAAAGATTAGATAGATCACTTGGGAATAGCGCTTGGTTTGATAAATTCATTAATTCTTTAGCCCAGACCTTAGCTAGGGGAAACTCAGATCATAATCCATTGATTCTAAACATCCTAACCTCAGAGAAACAATACCCTAAGTCATTTAGGTTTCAATCTATGTGTTTCAACGGAGAAAATTTTTTAGACTTAATATGAGACAAATGGGTTCAACCTGAAACAACTCAGGGAATGGTAGGTATGGCCTTAAAACTGACCAGATTAAAAAAATTGAAAACCTACAACAAAATTTGGAAATGTTTTTTATAATGTATTGGATGCTGAAAAAGCAGTGGCAGCCCTGGAAATAAAATTAGATAATGACTAGCCTAGAGAACCTAATACGGTTAAATGAGGCAAATGCTAAATTGACAAAAAACTGAAAGAAGAGCGGGATTTTTGGAAACAAAAGGCAAGAATGAAATGGCTAAAGCTGGTGATTTAAATACTGCTTTCTTCCATAATAGTGTCAAAGATAAGCATTCCAGGCTTAGAATAAACAAGATCCAAAAGGAAGATGGAAATTAGATAGAGGAACAGGATTCCATAGGTGAACATGTAGTGTCTTATTTTCAAAACCTTCTCTCTGGTGAATGCACAGATCATTCAGGCTACCATATGGATTATCTTCTAAAATTCATCCCTCAGGTTATCACTGAAATAGAGAATATCCAATTATTGAAACCTACTGACTTAGATGAACTACATAAAACTGTGTTTAGCCTTAGCAAGGATAGTGCACCAGGTCTGGATGGATACAGTGGAATTTTTTACAGGAAATCCTGGCCTTTCATTAAGCAAGATCTTTTAAAAGTTGTGAATGAATTTATATGTGGGGTTAGAACTCCTAAATCATTTAGCAGTACATTAATAACCCTAATTCCAAAAACACAAACTCGTAGGAATCTTAGTGAATATAGGCCAATAAACTTAACCAATTTCTCTAATAAAATCTTATCAAATATTTTAGCAGACAAAATTAGGCCTTTACTTACAAAGTGCATATCACATGAATAGTCAGCATTTATTCAAAATAGAGAAATTGCATATAATATTTTGTAACGCAAGAGATGGTTAGGTTGCTAGATTATAAATTATAGTCTATGAACATGATCGCTAAAATTGATATGTGAAAGGCTTTTGACCGTGTTTCATGGCCTATGCTTAACTCTCTTCTGCTAAAACTTGGATTTCATGGTCATATAGCTGCTCGTATTCTAGGTAACATTAACAACTCATGGTTCTCACTACTCATTAATGGAACCCCTTATGGCTTTTTAAACCTACTAGAGGTTGAAGCAAGGGGATCCACTATCCCTACTCTCTTTAACTTAATCACTGAATTGCTTAATAGGTGGCTGAAGTTCATGTTCCATAACAACTATATAGACAGATCATCTTACCTAGAGCTGCTGAAACAATCAAACATTTATCCTATGCTGATGACATTGCAATTTTCTTAAAAGCAACGACCAAATACCTGAAAAACCTTGTCATTTTCCTTAAGAGCTATGAAGTAGCAACTGGTCAAAAGGTTAACTACCAAAAAAGTGTTGTCCTTATTGGTAAAAAAGCCAACTCATTAAGGATTAACATAATTAAGGCTACAATTGGTATATTGCAGGGCAGGTTCCCTTTCATCTATTTAGGAGTTCATATTTTCAAAGGTAGGAAGAGAAACATCTACTTTCAGAACCTGGTGGAAAGAATTAACTCTAAAATAGGTAAATGGAACAATAAATGGCTTAACCAAGAAAGTAGGATAATTTTAATTAACTATGTGCTTCTAAGCATACCACAACTTACCTGGTGCATAATGGCACCCACTCCACACAAACTTGACACAATCAGTTCCATCTGCTCAAACTTTTTATGGGGCAAAAAAGAAATAGGGTTTAGGAAACACTAGAAATCTTGGTCATCACTGTGTTATCCAAAAGAAGAAAATGGGCTTGACTTTAAATATTTTAGGATAATAATTGATGGATTTTCAGTTAAGTTGTGGTGGAAAGCTCAACAAGGTAACACTCTCTAGGCAAAATACATTTGGTCTATCTAAAAAACTAATAGAAATTCAGAGGATTGGAGAAGAGTAGTTTCTGTTACAGCTTTTGCAGAATTAAACTATCTATTCTGATTGGGGAAGGGACATGTAACTTTTGGGATGCTAAATGGTTGGGGGGATGGCCCTCTATGACAGAAATGGCAACAGACAACAAATATTCCTTTCCCAAATCTTCAGGTAAAGGTATTCCAGCAACATAAGGACTTTTTTCTATCAGCTCTTCATGGATTATTGCCAGACCAGATCTTATAGAAACTGAGGAAAGAGGTCATTCTATCAAACAATAAAGATGAGATGATATGGAGACCAACACCTACAGGTAAATTCACACTTTCATCTACAATCCAAAGGCTAAGAAAGAGGAAAAACCAGGTACAGTCACTCATTAAGGTCTGGAACAGGTATATGCCTCCTAAATTCTCTATTTTTATGTGGAAACTGTTTAATGGAATCTTACCATTCGATGATGTCCTAAAAATGGGAATATCAGAGTATTTAAATGTGCACATTGTGATCACATAGACACACTAACACACTTCTACAATGAATGTCCAGTTGTTTTACAAGTGTGGGATTATGTTTTTCAAACTATAGGCTTCCATGCTAGATCTTTTAAGCATATCTTTGATAGGTTGTCTTGGATATTGTCATACCAGTCATGCTTAACAACTAGAATTAGGGTTATACACACTTTAACAGTAGTTGCTTGTTGGATGCTATGGAAGTCCAAGAATAATTAGGATTTTAATGGAGCAGCTTACTGTATACTGTACATAATCAAGCACATTTACTCCCTTTCTTCTCAAATTCTGAACATTAACTCACTGATGCAATATGAGGACTGCCATGAGTTCACCTCTTCTGGGCTCTTGCCATCTCTTACCAGAAAACCCAAAACAAACCACCTTGGTAAGTTGGAGTCCCCCTGATCAGGGTTTCAAAGTAAACACAGATGCCTCATTCAAACCCAACTGTTTCTCTAGATTTGGTTTTGTTGTCAGAAACTCATCTGCAGGCTGTATATTCTTAGCATCGAAAATCATTCAAGCAGGGGACTCACTGCAAGGCAAACTCTTGGCTGCTATATGGGCCATTAAGGTAAGTATTGAACACAATTTTTTACCTCTAATTGTGGAACTTGACTGTTTGCAGGCGATCAAGGTGCTGCAAAGGAATGAAAACCCACCCTGAAAACTAAAGACAATACTTTGGGATCTAGGGAATTCAATGGATTCACTTCAGATCTGATTGCAACATATTCACAGGGAAGGAAACTAGGTCACACACGAATTGGCTACTATATAGGAGAACAACTTAGACCAATATCAGCTGCATCAAAAGGACCAGGTTCAAAGAGCTTTAACCGGGGATCGACTGGTTCTTCCCAGTATACGATTAGGTACATAGGATCTCACATTTATAGGCTAATCTGCTGTAGTTAAAATATGCACCTGGCCTATAGTATGGATAACACAGGGGTGGAGTCCTTTGCTCATAGGAATTATACATATTTTCACTACAGAGACTAGGCTAAGGGTTTATGATCTACTGTTTAGAATGTTCTGTTTTGAAAGAACACTTAAGTGAATAGGCAGCTGGTCACTTCATGTAAAGTTCGAAATCTTTTGGCAAAAGGTAGATTGATACTGCTTGTACAGATGGTTACGGCATGTAAAACCTTGGTTTTTTTTGGGATGGTCTGGGAAGCCCATATATCTCCCCCACCGTTGGTGGCTTAAATTTAAAACAAGGTGGAACAACATCCAGTTTAGTTATGTTGCAAGGATAAGTAAATTAAGCATCAACATCATTACCTCAAACATGATCTAATACACACTAACACCACTTAATCAAGATTATAAACATGTGAAAATTCAGTTATGGAGAATGAATATAACCTAATTTACATTCAACCACGAGCAATTAACTGTATCACAAGCACTATGATGGAATGAACTTCGTCCATACCCAAGGGCCAAGGTGGAAGAAATCACACACTTATTTGAGTTATTAGAGGGAGAAATTGCCCACTTATTAAATAAGAAATAATTCTATCTATAGAGAAATGAAGTAAAATGGCATAATTAAATAAAAAATTCTAATTTCACTTACAATTTAACTATCACTTTTTATAAATAAATCATACTAAAATATTGAATATATGTTGAACTAAAATTAAGAAATAATAATTCACACAAATTAAATTTAATGTAAAGTAATTTTACTTTTATATTTCTATAGTATTATTGATTTTTAGATTATAATTTTAAAATATACTCACTCCGTCCCACTCTAAATTGCTTATTTACGTTTTGAGGGTCAAATTTTACAAATTTTGACCCCAAATATAAATTAATATATAAATAATAAATATATCATGTGAGATATTGTTAAATTTATCTTAACATCTATTTTCTAAATATTAATTTTTATGCGACATTATTATATGTAACTAGAGATATTTACGTTCAAACATACTCATTGAAAATCGTGAAAAAGTAAATAAGCAATTTAAAGTGGAACGGAAAGAGTATATAATAGAAATTATAATCCGTTTATGGATGATTGTGTTTTTTATGAATCGTTATATAAGCAGTCAAGTACTCCCTCCTTTCTCCCAACTCTATTTGCACTTCTATTTTTTCTACTATTCTATATCAAAATTTGACCGCATATTTGAATAGATTTATGAACAATAATATTATCGTATATGATATTGTTCAATTCGTCGTAACACGTATTTTCTACCTATCAACTTTTTATTTGTCGTTATTATACGTAGTTAAAGATATTAGTGGTCAAATATGTTTCTTAAATAGCGTGATAATGATTGCGATGCAAATCTAACTCGTACGGAGGGAGTATATTTTTTGAATGCTGTGAAGTTTTATAAAGTTTGATATGCTAGGTAGGGAGTTGATGGATTGATGATACAATAGTGATCCCATGGGTTTTTGAATTGTTGTAACTTGTAGAGGTGTAGGAATGGAGGGCTTTTCCAAAGCAGCTTAGATAGCTCAGTTATTCCGTCTTCGTCTGTTCCACTCTTGTGGTTTCAATAGGGATGGTCATGGGTCGGGTTTAATAAGACTCAGATCTGATCCAAGAAAAATTTAGTTAGACCCAAATCCAACCAGTACCTGTATTTTTAGACCCGGACCCAGACCTGATGGGTCTAAACGGGTCTTGGGCCTAAAACGGGTCCTAAATGGGTCTAATATTCTCTCTTTTTTCTTCACAAAAAAAAATATATTATCTTAAATGCAAATAATTGAAGTTCAATATGTATTAGAATTAATTTTCAAGATAAACAAAATATACAATACATATTATTTGTTGAATTTGAAATAAAAATACAAAGAGAATACGAAAGTA
>JAULKJ010246515.1:0-13602 GCA_032355405.1 Rubia balearica
TTTAAAACACATGATTTTAGCGGAAAAAAGGATTTATGAAAAAATCTCACAATGTTTGGTTGAAACATCAAGTACTGAAAAGAAACATCAAGTCAGGTAGTAAAAACCCGGGCATTGCGTGAAAATGAGGAAAAAAATTGATTCGCAAATTTTTCCGACCTAGATTCTTCACCCACAAGATTCTTATGACCTATAATTATTAATTACCCAATTATTTATTCCCAACACCCTCAAAATGTGGTAAATGCACCCAGATCCCTCATTTCTCTCCAAATTTAAAAAAAATATATTTGGAGCTCCATCTCTAATTAAATTTTATGATATTGCACATTAATTTTTGGTCTCGCTGTGTGACGGTCTCGCACAAAACTTTATCCAAATCAAAATAATATATGAAATAAAAATAATCATTAAAATATTTTTTTATAATGTAAATAAAAGCATTAAAAATACTATGACACTAAAATAGTGAAACATCAAATGATACTACTAAAATTGCACATCAAATTACTATAGATAAACATCAAATAAAAGCACTAAAATGCATATAAAATTATAATAGATACATAGAAAATTAAAAACACTATAATACACATAAAACCAATACACTAATAACACTTAAAAAATAGCATAACGTATATTACATCAAGTCTCACACCTTGATCTTGGAAAATATAAAACAATAATATTAAAATCTAAAAAGCTAATTCGCATTGTTGAAACCACGAAAGATATAAAAAACAAAAATATAATATTATGGAAAAAGAAACATCAATATTAATTTTTGAAAGGAAGCGTTGAAAAACTAACGCATCAATTAAAATAAAATTTAAAATTATGAATTAAAATTTAAAATGATAAAATACTTCTAACTAGTGTCTGCACGTATAAAGCGTCAAAAATTTAAAGATGCAAACACGAGATTTACAATAAGATATTAAATTTAACTTTAAAACACACGATTTTAGGTGAAAAAAATTCTAAAAAATCATTACCCCGCATAAGGTTTGCTTGAAACATCAAGTACTACATACTCCTTCTTTTTTGTTATTTATGACACACTTACTATAAATGAATGTTTTCTTTTATTTGGCACTCTTTTCATTTTTGGCAAGATTCCTTCAATTTCATCCACTAATTCTACTTTTACTTTCTACCTTCAATTTCGCCAATTCATTTTCTTCACCTAAATCCAAGCACCTAAACCTATGGTGCCATAAATAGAAAAACGGAGGTAGTATGAAACATCAAGTACTATATATAAAACATCAAATCTGATAGTACAAAACTACACATTGCGCAGAAATGAGGAAAAAATTATCCATGAATTTCTCTAACCTAGACTCTTGACCCGCGAGATTTTAATGACACAGAATCACTAATTCCTCAATATTTATGCCCAACACCCCCCAAAAACTAGTATTTGCACACAAATCCCTCCTTACTCTCTCCAAAATTTCTTTAATTATATTTTAAACCCCATATCTAATTAAATCTCATTATATTTCACATTAATTCTTGATCTCACTATGAAAAAAGACTCCGTCATTTATTTTTTTTTAAAAATAGTAATTTTATTATCTTAAGCAAAGAGAAGGATTACATATAAGTGCATTCGTACATCTATGCTCTCTATCGACCACTTCTCTTTTAACCTTTGGGAACCTGATCAGGTCAAAATGAAGTATCACTTCCTTCATTTGAGTTATTAACCTGATCAGGGGAGGGTTGGGATTTTATTGGGGGCTCACTTGAGTTATTACCCTTTAAAAAAAAGAAAAAAGAAGTATCACTTCCTTCAGGTTTTCAATCAGAGATTCTATCTGCCATGGGGGTTTCATTTCCTGCCTGATCAATAGGTGAATTAGGCTCTACCATAATCTATGTTTTCCTTTTTGGAAAATGGTCTTGATGTTAAAAATCTACATATTATTGTCAAGAGTTTTTCATTAAAACTATGGTGGAAAATGCAAAAAAAGGAAATCTCTTTGGTCTGATTATGTGTGGTCCTTGCCTGATTATTTTAAAGTATCTAAGACTCGGTGCAGGATCAAGGAAGTTGATGAGATAGCATATGAAAATTCCTATCTCCAGGTAGGAAAAGGTGAGGTTTCTTTTTGGCAGACAAATTGGTTAAATACTTCTAATATGATTAATGTGTGGGATATGCAATATCCATTACCTTTTCCTTACCTGACAATTGCAGAGTTTTTTCTAAACCAAGAGCAATACATTTCTGAGTTCCAATCAGGTTTGGATACTGAGCATGTTCAATTGTTATCAAAGGAATTTCCTTTATTTGATGATTATCCTGATATGTTAGTTTGGAAGCCTGAAAAAATGGTTTCTCTGTCTTGGTTCTGTTTAGGAAATTCTTAGGCCTAAGAGATTTAAATTTAAAACTTTAAAACACTTATGGTCTAAGTTTTTACCAAAAAAAGTCTCAGTGTTTATTTGAAGGCTTCTAAATAGACTTATTCCTCCTTTTCCAGATTTTATTGAGGATTTTAATTTTCATTTACCCTTAATATGCCCATTTTGTAGAAATGAATCCGAGGAAGTGCACCATTTTTTTAATGTGAAAGCTAATCCGATGACCAAAGCTATATGGACTCAACTAAACTTATTCCTTAATGTGAACAATATTAATTTTCAAAATTTGTGGGATAGGCTTTATTTTTAATGGAATATGGAAATTAAATCAAAACTACAAACATTTTGTGTAAAAGTAATCCCATCAATAGCTTCTTGGTTAATTTGGTGTGCAAGGAATAAGTATATCTATGACAATCAGGTTCCTAATATGCTATCTATAGTAAGGAGTGTCATAGATACTATAAGTAAATGGCTTAAGATGGAAAAGTTCAGAGAAAGGTCAAATATATCCAAATCTTCTGTCTATAGCTTAAATTGATATATGTGCAAGAACCAGAGGGCAAACAGTAGTTTTCTAGAAACTCCCCCAACAACTATTTAAACTCAACACAGATGGCTCTTCATTCAAATCAAGGGGCTGCTAGAGTTGGAGTGGTAATTAGGGATTAGCAAGGAAAAGTTTTAATAGCTATATCTCAATTCCTAGACAATTAGGATAGCCTGGAAGCTGAAATCATGGCACTGATTCTTGGATTAGAAACAACTTACTTCAATGATTATTATGATCTCCAAGTTGAACTGGACTTTTTGCTTTTATTGAAGATGATCAGAAAGGAATTCAATATTTCATGGAAATTTCTACCCCTAATTAGAACAATCTAGAGTCTGACAGGTGATCTCTCAACCTTTTTTTCTCATAACTATAGAGAAGCAAACTCTATGGCTGATGCACTTACAAAATGTGTAAGTTCTACTAAGTTTCTTGTACTTTTGGTCATGATTCTTTGCCACAGAATGCTAGAGGTTTTGTTATGCTCAATGCTAGAGAATTCCCTTACATTAGAATTACTTAAACAACCCAAAATTTGCACAGGGTACCATTCTGTTCTTGTTCCAATGACAAGTACACATGGAGGCTTTGAACTGAAGTTGATGGAACTGCTAATTATGTTCTAGGAATCCTAATCTAATCATATTTTTATGATGCTATAGAGGTTCTTGAGCCATGCCCTAAATACAAACAAAAAAAGAGCTGGACACAGAAGATTGCAAAAGAAGCTGATCAACAAAAAGGTCACAAAAGGCTTGTGAACTCAATGAGATTCCTTCTAATTCTTGCTATACTTTCAGTGTATTACTTAAGGGGAAGTAATATGCAAGGGGCTAAAATGAAGAGCCACCTCTTTTTGTCAACACGAGGTTTGGAGGTAAAAAAGTGGTAGATTGTTTTAGAACTTGATAATGGGGTAGACAATTCCTTTTGTTAACACAGGGTGTAGAGGCAGAAGGAATGAGTTTTATGATTTTTTTGCCTTATTATAGTTTTTTTCCCAACTAGATTCACAATATAATAATAATTCAACACTCGAGCTACATTGTATTACTTTTTTCTGAGGTTTGGGGAACCACATAAAATCCCCCTCCCCGTCTGTAAGTTTTAATTAAAAGAAAAAAGGGTCAGGCAATCCAATAGAACATTGATTTTGTTGAGCCCCATTTGTGTGGCCATGTGCAAACCATTCTAGCACGTAATTGCTTCCCCTGCCAGAGCCGATTCAGCTCGGAAATGTGTCTTTTGTGTTGTAGTTCTGCCATGGGAATGCATAAGAATTTCCAGGCTGCCAAAACAGGTCCATTTTTTGACCAATTTTCTCCATCAAACTTGAGCACATGTACCTCCAGATCCCACCGCTGATACGTGTGAGGACGATGCTCCTCATTTGGTGATAATACCTGAATCTCTTATATATATATCTGTTGCTGCTCTGTTCCTAAAATAGGTTTTCTTATATGCTATTGCTAAGCTTACCCCTACCCGTGTTTGTGTTTCTTGATTATGGAATATTTTTAAGTTCCATGTCTTCCATATCTGCTGATGATACGAAAGGACAGACCCACCGCTTCATCATCTGGAGTGTCTTTAATCCACCTCCAAGGCCTATCACGAAATGGCATTAGATCGCCAGAGGAGAAGTCAAAACCTAGTGGCGATGCTCGCAATATCTGCTGGGCACTGTAGCACTGTAAAAAGGTGTGACCAATGTCCTCTATACTATTATGATTACATATCTGACACACTGGATCCATGAACATATTCTTTTGCTTGGATTTTTGCTGTTGGTAACTTATTATGTAGTACTCTCCAGATACGAATAATAATCTTTCTTGGTAGCTTTAATCTTCATATTGCAGCCCAGTTCTGTTGACTGTGACTCAGGACTTGAGTCTCTGTTGTTTGTGCCTATACCTATATCGAACAGTGTATACCCCGTCCTTTGTTAGTGGGCCATATTTGCTTATCTTCTTGGTCCCAATGATAGGAATATGTATTTTGAAGATCTGTTGAACTGTTTGTTCTGGGTATAGAGTGCGTAACAATGGAAGCCTCCATTGTCTCTTGGTATCGATCACATGTGCTACTATAATCATAGTATGCGTTCGAATCACTGTGTGCCTTGGTTCATTTGCCATCCCAGGTATCCAGTTTTCCCTAATAGGGGTATTGTGTTCTGATTTTACCAACCACTGGAAATGCTATGAAAGCAATTCCTTTCCCCACAGTATTAATTTCCATGACCACGTGTCTTGTGTTATGGCCTTCTATTGTAAGAAATGATGCGGGGCGAACGACAATTTACTATTTTTAATTATTTTTTTAAATTTTCTTCTTTTATTCTGAATTTATTTTGGTTTCTTTTAGTATTTAAAGACGTCTTGTATTTTCTGGATTGGTATTCAATCATAATATTATTTCAAGATTATTTTCTCTCTGGTGGATTCCAGAACGAAGACCTAGGGTTTGTGTTTGCAGACCTTAATTGTTCTTCAAGATTCATGCTTGCGAATTTCTTTGATATTCTGACTGAGTCAATTGGTATCAGAGCAGGCTTTTCCCTGACCTTTTCCATTGATTCACGATGAGTGATCAACCGTTAACCAAAGCGGAAGGGAGTGTGATTATCGCATCACTGGCTGTGTTGACTAGACAGATGGAGTCATTGACGACACGAGTGGGAGCTTTGAGTAATGGCGAGCGATCGGTTAGGAGGAATCCGAGGGGGAAGAATATTGTCGAAGATTCATCTAGTTCGGATGATGAATCGACCGAGAAGGAAAGTGTGAGGGACTAGGGAAATCGACGGAATAATCCTGATTACCGGGTTAAGGCTGACATCCTCTTCTTTTATGGATCCATGGGCGTAGAGGAATTGCTGGATTGGCAGATCAAAGTGGATCAATTTTTTGGGATCATGGAAATTCCTGAGGACAAGCAAGTCAAGATGGTCGCGGTTTAGTTTAAGAGTACGGCTGCCGTGTGGTGGGACAGGATGGCTGACTTGAGGTGCAAGCGGAACAGGAATCCAATTAGATTTTGGAGGAAGATGAAGCAGCTGATGCTAGATCAATTTTTTCCTGTTGATTATGAGAAATATTTGTACAAATTGTACATTGAATGCTCCCAAGGAAGGAGGTTGGTTCAGGAATACACTGCTGAATTCATGCGTTACAGTGAACCCAATGAACTTAGCGAGTCTGAGAATCAGAAAGTGGCTAGGTATATTAGTGGCCTGAAACCTTCAATTCAAGAGAAGATGAGGTTACAGACTGTGTGGACTGTGACTGAGGCTCAAACGTTGGCCTTGAAGGCAGAGATGATGGAGAATTCCCCTCGTGGTGAAGGTAGTAACTATTCAGGCGTTCGTAGATTTCAGCCCCAATTCAATGTTGAATCATCCGGAAGTAAAGAGAAGGCAGCAATAACCAAGGAATCTAACGTTGGTGCTGGTGGGAGTGGTTTAGGTGGTGCACAAGACAAGAAGATGTTCCCATCCCGGACACTGGTGCAGAGACAACCTAACCCGTATTCTAAGCCACACGGTGAAAAGTGTTTTCGTTGTGGTGGTGTGGGATACATGTCGAATGTTTGCCCATTAAGGACTGTGGCTCTCTTGGAAGAAGATGGTGAGGATGATGAAGCAGATGAGTATGAAGGAGCTGAATTCGCCGAAGAGGAGACAACTGAGAAAGTCAACATTGTGTTGCAGCAGATTTTGTTGTCATCCAAGGATGAGGGGCATCGTAAGAGTCTCTTCAGAACTCACTGTTCGATTAATAATAAGCTATGCAATTTAATTGTGAATAATGGTAGTTCTGAAAATCTTGTTTCTGCGAAATTGGTTGAATATATGAAATTACCCACTGAGCCTCATGAAAACACTTATACCTTAGGTTGGGTTAGCAAGGGTAATCGGGTTAGGGTGTCGTTAACTTGTAGTGTTCCTGTTTCAATTGGGAAGCATTACAGGGAAAACGTGATATGTTATGTACTTGATATGGATGTGTTCCAAGTGTTGTTGGGCTAGCCTTGGCAGTTTGATAATAACGTTACGCACAAGGGGAGTGACAATGCCATGTTGTTTGCATGAGGAGGGCATAATATTTCTATGGCTCCTGTTCAGCGTTTTGATAGTGTCGCAAGATATAAGCAGTTGAATTTTTTGGTTATGACACGAGGTGAAGATGAAGTTGATGAGGCTGTTGCTGAAGCTGTTTTTTATCCTATGGTGATAAAGGGGTTTCTGAGTGTTGAGAAAGAGGAGACACAGATTCCAGTGGATGTGCAAGCAATTTTGGAGGATTTCAAGCATTTAACTGGTGACTATCTTCCAAGTGAGTTACCTCCTATGCGGGATATTCAACATAGATTGATTTGGTACCCGAATCTAGCTTGCCGAATATCCCACACTATCGTATGAGTTCAAAGAAGAATGAGATTATAAGGGAACAAATTGAAGACTTGCTGAAGAAAGGGTTCATTCGTGCGAGTGTGAGCCCTTGTGCGGTTCCCGTTCTTCTTCTTCCTAAGAAGGAAAATCAGTGGCGGATGTGTGTTAATAGTAGGGCGATTAGCAATATTACTATAAAGTATCGATTCCTGATTCCTCGATTGGAGGACATGCTTGATGAGCTGACGAGTTTGAAGGTGTTTTCGAAGATTGATCTTTGGAGTGGATATCATCATATTCGAATAAGGCCTGGAGATGAGTGGAAGACGGATTTCAAGAGTACGGATGGACCGTATGAGTGTTTGGTGATGCTCTTTGGATTGTCCAATGCCCCTAGTACCCTTATAAGGCTGATGAATCAGGTGTTGCAGGCTTTGCTCGAAAATCAGTTGTACATTAACCTGAAAAAGTGTACGTTCAGCACCAACAAGTTACTTTTTCTGAGTTTTTTTGTTGGTGAAGATGGAATTCAGGTTGACGAGGATAAGGTGCATACTATTGGAGGATGGCTAGCACCTATTTCTGTAACAGAGAAGGGAAAATTTCATTGAGGTCCTAAGCAGGAACAAAGTTTCGCCTTGATCAAGGAAAAGCTGTGTACTGTACCAGTTTTAGCTTTTCCTGACTTTGATAAGGTTTTCGAAGTAGAGTGTGATGCTAGTGGCGTAGGGATTGGAGCTGTGCTATCCCAGGAAAAGAGACCAGTGGCATTTTCCAGTGAGAAATTGACAGAGGCTCGACAGAAGTGGTGTACTTATGATCAGGAGTTCCATGCTGTTTTTAGAGCTCTAAGACAGTGAAAGCATTACCTGATTCATAGGGAGTTCAATCTATTCACTGATCATCAGGATTTGAAGTTTCTCCATAGCCCGAAGGTGATTAATAAGATGCATGCTCGTTGGGTCAGTTTTCTACGAAAGTTTCCTTTCATTATTCAGCATAAGTTGGGAAAGTCGAATAAGGTGGTCGATGCTTTGAGTAGGAGGGCTTCTTTGTTGATTACTTTGGCATAAGAAATAGTTGGTTTTGAACATCTTAAGGAGATGTATGAGGAAGATGCTGAATTTAAGGAGATATGGGCGAAGTGCAACGAGGGCAACATTAATGGAGCAGAATATCATGTTCGTGATGGATATTTGTTCAAAGGAGATCAGTTATGCATCCCTAACTCTTCGTTGAGGGAGAAACTGATTCGGGATTTACATGGTGGTGGTCTTGGTGGTCATTTGGGAAGAGATAAGACAATTTCTAGTTTGGAGGAGAGGTATTATTGGCTGCATTTGAAGAGGGACGTGAGCACCATTGTCAAGAAGTGTTATGTCAGTCAGGTTTCTAAAGATCAGTCTCAAAATACTAGTCTTTATATGCCATTACTTATTCCTGAAGATATTTTGCAAGATTTGTCTATGGATTTTGTGTTGGGTTTGCCTCGTACCCAACGTGGTGTAGATTTTGTATTCGTAGTGGTGGACAGGTTTTCCAAGATGTCGCATTTTATTGCATCCAAAAAGACTGTTGATGTGTCTAATATTGCGAAGCTATTTTTTTGGGAAGTTGTGCGTCTCCATGGAGTTCCGAGATCCATTACTTCAGACAGGGATATGAAATTCCTCAGTCATTTTTTATTTAATGTATTTTTAATATGTATTGAAGATACACAAAAACATGCAGTCCTTAACTTTAACAACTATTCCCTTTGTGCCATTATAAACTTTCTGTTTTTCTTTTTAATAAATCATATAAATAATTTATTATAATAAAATTTTCAGATTTAGTCATTCAATTTATCAAATTTACCCTCATTAAACCCCCAAATATACTATTATTTGCTACTTGTTGACACTATTCATGACATCAATCATACAAAAATTTACGAAAGTTATTTTTTGACATAAAAAGATAATGCCACATACTCTTACATAAAAAATAGTGTCAAAAGCAATAAGAAAGTTTATTTTGGGATGGAGGGAGTACATGTTTTAAGTTAAATAATGATATGTTTAATGTAAAGTCCATATTGAATTGATTAGCAATTTGTGGATATTAATGCATAAAGACAAATATTATTTAGATTGTGTTGAAACATCCAAAGAAAATCCATGGTGCGTCAAATGGAAAGTCTTTGGAAAAATATCCCTTCCGTATTTGAGATTGAAGAGATCAAATCAATTCCTATGTTTAAGTGATTAGATTTGATCAGATTGAGAATGATATGAATTAATCCCTATACTTATGCAATTGGATTTCATCGGATTGGATTTAAATTCATTCATATCTGCATGAGATTCGATTTGATTGGATAATTCCTATATTTGCGGGACTAAATTTGATTGGACTTTATGGGATTAGGTTTAATTGGATAATTCCTATATTCATGGGATTATATTGGGTATGCTAAGCAATCAGAATTGGAATTGAAGATAGAATGTTTTAGAATGAGGATTTCTTGAACAACTCTACTTCATGCATGCAATTGGGTTTCAATAGAAGAACGGACGATTGTACTCTTAATGCATTTCACAGAAAAAATACACATTTAGACTTCCATATCTGGAGAGCACTCAGAGCTATTATCGTGTTACAACATGCCTCAAAATTATTAAAGAGTTCAGAATCATATGTTTTAAACCTTGAGAAGAGGATATCTAGCGTTGACGAGTTTCGAAATCAGAGCGAGTCTGATCAAGGATAATAGGTAGCATCGCTTGCAAAATCCACACTTATAATTAGTAAAGATAAGTACTATTTGTATGAGACACTTTTTACTGTTTTCATTCTGATTAGTGGATTTATTCTGAACTAATAGCCCTCACAAATTTAGGTGAATTCGCCGAACTTCATAACCAATTTTTGTGTGTCAACTTTTATGTTTTAACATACTTGGTTAAATTGGAACTAATTATTTCATAACATTAGATAATCGGTAAAGTCAAATTTTCATTTGGTATTAGAGTTAAGTCACTTGTTTACCTTGGTTTTGTCAAGGAAGGGGAGATCCAGTTTTACAAATGTCAACTAGAGAAGGATGCTAAGTTACTAGGCCACCATTGTTGGAGGGAACAAACTACACCTACTGGAAGGCATGCAAGAGAGTGTTCAAAAACTGTCTGGATGATCTAGCGTTGCACTATGTGGAAACAGATTGGACACATCTAGTCATGAAGGCTAGTGATTCTAGAACATCCAAGGAACCATTGCTAAAGTCAAAAGATTTATAGAATCCCAAAGAACAAAATGCAAGATCGGCAAACTTAAGAGCATTAAATGCTATCTTTACGGAAGTAGATGAGAAACTATTCAATCTTATATCTATGTGTTATCAGGTCAAGAAAGCATGGTATATTTGAAAGACTATGTATGAGGGAACAAGCCATGTATGTGAATCAAAGTTGCAGATTTTGGCCACAAAATTTGAAGAACTGAGGATGGAAGAATGTAAGACTATTACTGTGATCAATGGAAAACTCAGAGGTATCACGAATTTGGCACATCAACTGGGAAAGATATAAGGAGTCTAAACTGGTGGAAACAACTTTGAGATCACTACCACAGAGGTTTGCTATTAAAGTGGCAGTAATAGAGGAAGCAAGTGATATATCTACATTAACATTGGATGAATTGATGAGATCACTACAAATCTATGAAATGTCGTTAGAACGTCCATAGAATAAAGTAAAAAGGGAGCTGGCATTCAAAGCTTCTTCAACAAAGAACTATCAAGATGAGGAAAGTGATGAAGGAAATGATAAACTTTCTCTTATCACAAAAAATTCTCAAGGATGCTAAAGAAAGTAGTAAGGAAAAATTCCCAACAACAATATAATGGGAACAAATTTCGTTTTCAATAATTTGGGAACAATAGAGGTTCATGGATGTAATAGTCAACATAAGAATTCTTAAGAAATCAATCTGGCATAATTTAATGCAGAGAATATGAAGGTTTTGGACACATCCAAGCTGAATGCTCAAACAATCGAAAAAGGTAAGGGAAATCATATGTCCCCTCATGGAGTGAAGATGAAGATGAGGAGAATAATAAGGAGGAATTGACCAGCAATTATGTAGCTTTCGAAGCAACACTTCACAGTAGTTCAGATACTACTGAATGTTCCAACATCGGCCATGAGGAAGAGATCCTAATTTCCAACATCGGCCATGCAAAATAGATCTTATGTTCAAACATCGTCCAAGAAGGAGATGATCAATGTTTCAACACAGACCATTTAGTAGAAGCTCGTTGTCGAAATCTGGCTAAAGAAGGAAGAGTAATTATGAAGGTTGACTCGTTTGATATTCATAAGTTACATACAGACCAGGAAGAATATTTCTCATGTGATGACGAAGATAATATCGCGAGTGATGAAGATGTGTACATTGCCTAAGAGAAAATGTACTGCTACAAATAAAACCTTGAAAAAAAAAGAAACATTTGTTGGAAGAAAAGGTGAAAGAGATGCAATTCATAGTAGAACATCAGAGGAAGGAAAGTGAAATGCTAAAGATGAACCAGAGTTCGGCAACATAAGTGTTGAAAGAGCAGAAACTGCCATCAAAAGACTAAATTATGGGAAAGCTAAACTTGATGACATTCTTACCATGGGCCAGAGTTATGGAAATTGACATTCTTACCAAGGGAAATGGTATAAGAATCCTTCAACAAGTACTGGGGTATTCAAAGTTGAAACTCAAGGCATGAAAACAAAAATTGTCAAAATCACAATGGAAGGTTCTAAAATGTGGCTATTGCACTTATCAAGGTCACATAGAGAATCAATGATTTAAGCTTCTCAAAGACATTATGAATGGACATCAGCCACTGAAATGTTCCAATATGAAACAAGCTCAACGCTTAAAGATGATTAGAAAGGTATAAATCCCTAAAACCCCAAAATTGTGCTTTATTGCTCCCATTTCCCTTATTGCCCAATCCAGGATTTCTTTGTACTTTGATAGTGGTTGTTCTCAACATATGACTGGATCGCAACTGTACTTAAGAAGATTAAGGCCTATGATGGAGGATTTGTTACCTTTGGTGATGGAAAGAAAAGTAGGGTAGTAGGTAAATGTGAGCTATCAATAAAGAGATTTTAACCTTCATTAGTGTGTTATTGGTGGAAAACCTAAAAGCTAATCTCCTAAGTATCAGCCATCTATGTGATGATAATATGACTGTAGAATTCCATAAGATAAAGTGCATAGTGAAACATGGCAATGACAAAGTACTTATTGGTATTCAGTTATCAAAATATTGTTACTTGCTGGAACAAGAAGTGAACTGCTTGAGTGTTGAACATGATGAGCTCAAAATGCTAACGATTGAAGAAAAAAGATAAAATTATCACAATATTCCAACATCAGATAAATTCTCAGATTAGGAGCATAATGATGTTGGAACATTATATCAGACACATACTTCCGATCAAGTGGATGAATCCTTTAATCTCCATGATGTTGGAACACCAACTTCTCCAAATCCCTCCCATGTTCCAACATCAGTGCATACCGAAGCCAATGTCAGAAGGACTCATACAATCCCTTGGGTCAACTATAGGGAAATTGTGATATATATTGTTTTCTTTCACTCACTGAATCCAAGAATTACAAGGAGACTCTCCTAGATGAGTACTGGATTATGTTCATGCAAGAAGAGCTCAAGCAATTTGAACGCAATAATGTGTGGTATCTTACTCCTCAAACTAAGGGAGTTAATATGATGAGAACCAAGTGGATTTTTAAGAAGAAGTCTGATGCGGATTTGAATATTACAAAGAGAAAAGGGAAGGTTGGTAGCTCAGAGATACATTCAAGTTGACAAAGTTAATTTTGATGAGACATTTGCACCTGTTGCCAGGTTATACTATTCACTTACTACTTTTTATTTCTTGCACTCCAGATTTCACCTTGTATCAAATGGAAGAAAAAAGTTCATTCCCTAACGGAGTAGCTAATGAGAAGGTGTATGTGGAACAGTCAAAGGATTTGAAGATCTTCATTATCCTCATCATGTGTATCGACTGCAAAAGACATTATATAGGTTGAAACAAGCACCAAAGTCATGGTTACTACCTTTCTGATTCAGAAAGGTTATCGTCGAGGGGGAGTAGATCACACTTTTCTTGTTCTGCATGAATCATCAAATATTTTTATTGCTCAAATCTATGTTGACGATATTGTTTTTGGATCCACTTAGCCATTTTTTATGCAGGATTTTGCAACCTTA
>JAULKJ010246624.1:0-13601 GCA_032355405.1 Rubia balearica
TGACTACATGAAGGATTTTTGGAGATAGACAAGGAATGGGCTATGCCAGAGTGGACAACATCACTGCAGACTTCAAAGCAGAGATACAGGCTATGAAGAAGAAAGTGATAAAGATACAAAAACGCAAACCTAGTTTATGTCACTACTGCTCTTATCAAGGTCACATTCAGGAGCAATGTTTTAAGCTGCTTAGAGGCATCATGAATAGACGAAAACTGTCACAATGTTCCTACATGGACAAGACTCAACATTAAAAAATGCTTAGGCAGGTCCTAAGCACACCACTATTTGTTTGGGTACTCACACATCTTTTATTGCACATTCTATAGACTCGTGATACTTTGATAGTGGATGATCTCCACATATGACTGGAACTCAATAGTATTTTTCAAAGATTAAACCATATGATGGTGGTTTTGTTACATTTGGTGATTGAAAGAAAGAATCAAGTTGTTGGCAAGGGTGAACTGCAGATTGAGGATTTCCAATTTTCACAAATGTGTTTCTTGTAGAAGATTTGAAAGCTAATCTAGTGAGTATCAGTCAGTTATGCGATGATAATATGATTGTGGAGTTTCACAAATACAAATGCATTGTAAAACATGGTGAAGATAAAGTACTCTTAGGAATTTAATCTTCAGACAATATCTACCTGTTTGAACAAGAAGTGAGGTGTCTAAACTCTAAACACATGGATTTGATGGGTCCAATCGATACACCTAGTATGACTAGCAAGAAGTATATTTTTGTATGTGTAGATAATTTTTCCGGATACACTTGGGTGGCTTTCCTCAAAGAGAAATCTGATATGGTGGATGTATTCAGAAGTTAGGTGGTCAAATTGCAGATATACAAAGGGATTACTGTTGGGAAGATCGCAAGAATATGGAATAATCATGGAAGAGAATTTGAAAATTCTTAGTTCAATGACTTCTGTTATGAGTTCAACATTCAACACGAATTCTCAACACCTATCACGCCTCACCAAAAATTTATTGTTGAGAGGAAAAATAGGACCCTACGGGAGATGGCTCGAGTTATGTTGGAAGAAAAAGGAATTCATAAGAAATGGTGGGTAGATGCAATCAACACAGTGTGTTATACGATAAATAGGGTGTACCTTCATCCATTCACAAGCAAGACATCATATGAAATCTGGAAAGGTAGGAAACATAATGTCTCATATTTTCATATCTTAGGAAGTAAGTGTTACATTCTCAGGGATAGAGAGCAGTTGGTAAAGTTTGACAACCGCAGTGGTGAAGCAATTTTTCTGGGTTATTCTGTGAACAGTCGTGCGTATAGGGTATACAATCTTTGCACCAATACACTGTTGGAGTCTATTAGTGTGATTGTTGAAGATTATGATGAAAAACAGGTATCAGGAGAAGGAGAAGATGAACCAGTCTCAGTTCACGTTCTAACACAGAACAATGCGACTGACTAGCAAGTCAATGTTGGAACACCAAATTTTCCAGAGAGTCCTGCTAACCCTGATAACATCGATGTTCAAACATTAATCCCCAGTTCTCTACCCCATGTTCTAACACAGGTTGAACCTGAACCTAGCGTCAGGAAAACTCGTACACTTCCACAGGTAAACTACAGGAAACTTGCAGGATTTCAATGCTTCATCTCTCTAATTGAACCAAAGAATTATAAAGTTGTGCTTGATGAGTACTGGATTGCAGGAATGCAAGAAGAACTTGGGTATTTTGAACACAATGATGTATGGTATCTCACTCCTTGGCACCAAGTGAATTTTCAAAAACAAGTCAGATGCTGATAGTCAGATGACTCAAAACAAAACAAGGTCTTGATGATGTCCTAACATCAAGGCAACAGAGTACTGATGAAATTGAGATTATTGAAGTAGAAGAGGTTCAAACTCAAGAACATGTGGAGGAAGGTGAACCTGGAAGTGGTGTTCCAACACAGGAGGAGAATTTGCAGAACCTGGTGTATATTAGTGATGAAGTCTTAGAAGAATTTATGGAATCAAGGCCCAGAAGATCCAAGAGGAAGATTGAAGAGAAGGTAAGAGAGTTTGCTCAGCCAGACAAGGAAAAGAAGAGAGTGAAGAAAGAAACAGGGCAGAGTTCTAGGTCAACACCCTCAGTCAAGGATGCTCTGAATGCAGACTTCTTTAATGAAGCCCATTAGGATAGATGGTATATAATCAGTGAGAGGAACATTTTAGCAGAAAGGTCAGTGGACTTGGAGACCTATAAAGCAAGTGGTTTTACAGCCTTTCTGAAGCACTTGGGCTATACAACTGTTGATACTGCCCATAAGGAATATAACAAGGAGCTGGTGCAGGAGTTTTATGCCTATGTCATGGTAGAACACTTGAATGTTGATTCTGAATGGTATAGTTCTATGTGCGTGGCAAAGTGACCAGGTTCTCTTCTAAGACAATTAATAATATTCTTGGGTTAACAACTCCTGATTTTGTGGGTTAGTATACTGAAGACCTAGAGTTGACAAATTACCAAATTCTGCATGAGATCTCTGAAGGGTTAGTTTCTCAGTGGCCATCACAGGGCAATGCTGCAAAGTCCAATCTGACCTGCATGTATTTTTGCACTCAAATAGCTATTAATTGTTAGTTACCTTCCACGAACACATCAACCTTAATTAGAGAACTGGTCAAGCTTCTATACTGCATTGGAAAGAAAAATTAAGTGAATCTAGGCCGAATTATCCAGGAGAACACTTCTTCCAAGTTGTGTCTTCAAGAAAAAAGAATTCTTTGCCACACTCCTATTTATTAAAGCTCTAGCTAAATCATGGAAAGTTATTGTTAAAAATATGATGGGTTTGTAGTTCCCACTCTAATCAAGGAAAATTCCATAACCTTCTCTACAAGAAAAATGATGATCTTCCTTGGAATACGTCAGAGACTGGTACTTCATCTACAACAACACAAAGAAGGTTAATGAGGCAAATAAGTTAGCTGTGAAGGCTAAAATAGTTTCACTTCAAGTTCAAATTGCATTCCTTGAAGAAGAGTTAACCCGGTTGGATGCTGTTGATGAAGCCCAGATGGGTGATGTTAATGAAGCTTGATGTCTTCATTTGATTTTTTATATATTTATATTTTTTTCACCTTGGCTTGATTTATGGCCCCATGGGGAGTACTTTTGGATTTTGGACTTCTGGATGGATATTTGTGTGGTTATGGATTTTTTGTTGGATTTATAATCTCGGATTTATGATATTAATTTGGTTTTGTTGGACTGATGTTCCAACATAGTTTGTTGATATGATATGGTATTGTTTGATGTTCCAGCATAGATGTTGAAGTATATTTTTGGGGCTGTGGAATTTAGGGAGAGCTAAGATGTTAAGCTCATGTTCCAACATCCATATTGTCTTGATTTGATAAGTCGATTTGCATAATTGATGGTTTGAAATTCCAAAAGATTGATAGGTGCACAAAATGCCAAAAAGGAAGATTGTAAAGTCCAGTTTTATTGAAATTGACAATTTGTGGAAATTATGCAAGCATGGTATTGTTATGTTGCAACATCAAAAGGTATGTTCACAAAGTAATTCGAGAGTAATATTTCGTCCAGCTGGTTTTTTAGTAAAGAATACATCAATTCCTATACTTATGGGATTGAATTAGATTTTTGGAATTGAAATCGATTTGGAATATTCAGCTATGGTAAGGATATGGGCGAGATATTATAATTCCTTACTTTAATGGATTAGATTGGGTAATTCCTATCTCCAAGGGATTTAATTGTTATTAGAATATTATGGGAAGATGGAATTCTAATCGCACAGAAACTTGCTATGTGCGATGTGCTTAAATATGTGGACATTTTGACTGAGTTACTTAAGGATTTAATCGGAAAAATCTACATTCTGGTTTTCGTATATTCAGAGTAGTCGAGAGCTGTGAGTCTGTGTTCCAACATTATCAAAACCTTTTGATCAAAGTTCAGAATTGTATGCTTTAATTCCTCGGGAAGAGCAGATCCAGCGTCAAAAAATTTTGAGGTCAGAGGAGTCTGATCAAGGAGGATCGGTAGCAAAGGGAGCTTGCAAAATCCACACCTTGTAATTAGAATAGGACAAGTATAGTTGCATGGTGTGCATTGTACTCTATCTTTCTGATTATTGGATTTATTCTGAATTGGGCTAGGCCTCACAGACGTAGGTGAATTTCACCAAACTTCACAACCAAGTCTGTGTGTTCTTTTTTTTTATTTTTACATACTTGGTTAGATAAATGATGTTGGAACATAGTTGCGGTAATTAACGAATTTAGCTAATTTCAAATTTCACTAGTGATAAGTGACATAAGCATACTTTCGAGAGCGGGAAATTCTTTGATCCATGAGATAGCAAAATGACATACTCCCTCTGTTTCACAATGTTTTGCACCATAGTTTTATGTGTTGTTCTTTTATAAGTTGAAATGTGTGGAGATAATTAAGTGAAAAAAGTATTTTAAAAAAAATTAATGAGTGGTTGACAATAATTCACTTTTTGTCATAAAAGGAAATGTGACAAATTGTAAATAAAAAATGCAAAAATAAAAAAATGTATCAAAATTTTATTTTAAAAAACAGAGGAACTACTACTTACTATGCATTTTAGAAAATTTATATAATTGACCGTCAATTTCCGAATCTTGTAATATTCTACAAGAGGTAGTGGTATAGTCACAAAAAGAATAATTCCACCAAAAAAAGAATAAGAAAAAACTGTTACACTATCACTGTATATTCTGTCCACAGAAAGTACAAATCCATACTAGTACTAAGTAGGAGTACCCAGCAAAAAACTCAAATAAAGAAAAACTCCAATAAATTCTTGAATGATTGGCCACCTTCTTCTTTGAAGAAATGAAAAATTTATAATAAATATTTCCAACTACTCATGCTTATAATACTTGTTGGGGAAATTGATATTTCCCTTTTTGTGTGATCAAGATGATTAATGAAAAGAAAGAAAGAAATATGACACCAAAATTTGGTAACGCGGAATACTCAAATTGGGAAAAATCGTGGGACTATGTTGTCCAACTCTTCCACTATCTGTGGCTATAGTAGGGTTACAAATATCTCATCCAAGTAAGATGAATTATTACAAGACTACTCACACAATTTTGGAACACTCACTAACTAGAGAGGATGACTACTTCTCTCTAACTTCTCACACTAAGAGTAGATCTCTCACAATAGAAGAAATGGAAGTGGATATGTAATGGAGCGGATGAGATTGAATGATAAACTCTTCTCCAACACCTCAATTTATAGGTGAACCAAGCAAACTCTAGAATTCTCTTCCATCTCCCCAACTACCATAGTAAATGCTTGGAACCTTCTAGGAGGTAGTTTCAATTTTCCCCCATTGTCCTAGAAACATCTTCCTCTTCCATCAATGGGGAGTTCTAGAATTAGGAGGGAACCCAACAATTTTCACTACATCGTCACCTTTGCAACAAGCATCAAACTTCTTACTTGGTAACGCCTTAGTTATCATGTCAGACCAATTATCATCAGTCTGTACCTTTTCAAGTTGTAGTTGTTTTTCTTCCAATACATCCCGAATCCAATGATAAAGAACATTCATATGTTTTGTTTGTGAATGGTAGGCTGAATTCTTGGCTAAGTGGGTGACACTCTGGTTGTCACAAAAGAGGATATATTTCTCTTGGTTTAACCCCTATTCCAGTAGGAAGTTATTCATTCACAACATCTCCTTGCAAGCTCCTGTAGCGGCAATGTACTTCACTCCCGTCGAAGAAAGAGCTACACACTTTTGGAGTTTTGAATGCCAAGACACAGCTCCCCCTGCAAAGGTAGTTAGATATCCCGATGCTGATTTTCTAGACTCCAAGTTTCCATCCATGTATGCATTTGTGTATCCCTCCAGCACATGTTCTTTTTTTTTCCAAACCACAAACACCTGTTGGTGGTTCCTCTGAGATATCGAAGTCTCCATTTCATAGCTGCCCAATGTTCCTACCTAGGCTTTAACAAGTGCCTGCTCACCATACCAACCGCATGTGCAATGTCATACCTTGTACATATCATAGTGTACATGTAAATACCAACAACCGGTAAATGTGGAACACCTCTCATTTCTTCGTCACCTTTTGGGCTTTGTTTCTTATCAAACTTGAAGTGCACGCCAAGTGCTACATTAACGGGTTTGGTTTTGTCCATGTAAAATATCTCAAGAATCTTCTTAGTATATATCTCTTGGGATAGTCAAAGTAACATTTCAGATCGATCTCAAGTAATTCTCATCCCGAGAATATGTTTGGCTGGTCTCAAATCTTTAATAGCAAAAGAATTACTCAATGCTTTCTTAAGAGCAGTCATTTTACTTTTACCCTGCGCAACAATCAACATATCATCAATATACGACATGAGTATTAAAAATTCAGCTTTATCGTACCTCTTAACGAAGACACAATGATTAGTGTGTGTCTTCTTGAATCCAAGATGATTCATGAGGGATTAAAATTTCTTGTACAACTGGTGTGGTACTTTCTTCAAACCATAGAGATACCTTTTGAGGCAGCACACCAAATTCTCTTTTCCTGGATGTATGAATCCCTTGGATTGCTCTATGTATATTTCTTCCTCAAGGTCTACGTGTAAGAAAGCCGTCTTAACATCAAGTTGTTCAACCTCTAAGTCCAAACTAGAAGGGAGACCCAACACAACCCGAATTGATGACATCTTCACCAGGGTGAGAATATCTCATCGAAGTCTATTTATTTCTTCTAATTACATCATTTTACAACAATCTGGGACTTATACCTTGGTTTAGGATTTTTCATCCATCCTTTTCAGGGGCGTATTTCACAACCGATATGCGAAATCATCTTTTGGTGAGCCAAGGTAGACACACTCCTTTGTTTTTAATCTAGTTAGGCGCGCTTATCCTTAAGGATGTGAACAAATGCTCGATATCCGAACACCTTTAGATGGTCATATGTTACCTTTTTCTTTGACTATATCTCCTCCGGTATGCCTCCATCCAAGGGCATAGAAGAGGATATGTTGATGATGTCAACACCGGTCTTCATAGCTTCTCTCCATTAAGCTTTAAGAGGTTGGCGTGGGACAACATGCACCAAACTCGTTCTTCAATGGTGCGGTTCATTCTCTTGGCAACTTTATCTAACTGAGGTGTCTTTGGCAGAATCTTCTCAAGTCGGATACCATAAGACTTGCAGTACTCTTCAAATGGCAGTTGTATTCTCCACTATTATCAGCTCTAACAGACTTCAGTTTCTTGCATGTCTCACATTCCACCTTTCATGGAGCTTCTTGAACTCCTCAAGCACCAGGTCTTTTGTTTTCAACAAAAATAACTAAACCTTTCTCGAATGATCATCGATGAAACTTACAAAATACAATGCACCTCTAAGAGATCTTTTAGTCATAGAGCATACATTAGTGTGAACTAAGTCAAGAATATGCTCTCTTCTATGTGGATATACTGGTCTTACAAAAGAAACTCTACGTTGCTTTCCAGTTAAACAATCAGTGCAATGTTCAAGTGTTGTAACTTTTATGTCCGGGAGGATGTTTTTCCGGGAGAGGATTTTCAATCCCTTCTTGCTCAAATGGCCGAGCCTCTTGTGCCATAGCTCCATACTTTAGTTCTCGTGAGCACCATTAACCTCCTCCTTGCAGATTTATCCTTGCATGACATATGGGGATCCATCTTTTCTTCCTCGACCAACGACCATGCCGCCACTAGTGATCTTCCATTTTCCTTCTCCAAAATGGCTAGCTATCCCGGCATCGTCATGTTTCCCTGCCTAGATATGGTTGAACCCCATTTCTGGAAAATGTCTTACATCATTCAGCACGAGCTTGCATCTCATGTTTGTCTTCAAGATGATGTCGCCTAAGCCAACAATCTTACTAGTGACTTGATTCCCATTTTCACAACACCAAAATCTCCACGCTGATAGAAGGAGAAAAGCTCTTCATGTGGGGTAACATGGAAAGAGGAACCAGAATCACTGATCCAAAGGTTATCATATAAGTGAGATTGATATAGTCGTGAATGACAAAGACTTCACCGCACTCCACAGAAGTCTCAACAGTAGTGCTCTCATCTTCCTTCTTCTTTGGGTCGATTTGTTCTTGTTTATCCGTTCCATTTTTCTGGTCTTTCTTAAGATTGTGACAATCAACTTTCCTATATCCCTCATTAACACAATAGTAGCAAGAAACTCGGGAGTGAGACTTTGACCTCCCTTGTGATTTGTCATGTCCGCAACTTTTGTATTTTCCACGTGACTCAATTCTACCTTGATTCTTGATCATGTTAGCCTCCGAGTAGGTGGTTGTGCCACGTTTCTTTCTCCGTGCTTCTTCATTGATTAGGCTGTCGACGACGCCATCCATGGTAAGCTTTCCTTATGGGGACGGGTTGCTAAGTGTGACCACCAACGTGTCCCAACTTTCAGGTAGTGAACTTAGGAGCAACAAGGCTTGCAGCTCGTCATCGATTTTCATATCAATTTTTGTTAAATGGTTCACAATCCCCTTGAAGCTATTCAAGTGCTCGATAATATTGTGTCCATCGTTGTACTCTAATTTGATTAATCGCCTAATTAAGTGGGCTTTGTTCCGTGGTGTCTTCTTTGAATCATGGACTCAAGTTTTTTCCATAGCTCAAAGGCATTTGTGTAAGTAGAAACATGCTCAAATAAACTACGATCAATGTACTTACACATCATGGCGACCGCTTTCCAATTCTCCATTATTGATTTGTGCAAATATTTGAGAACTAGATAATCCTCCATCACAAGCTTCCAATAAGCATAGTTATCTGCCGTGAGCTTGAACATTTCCATCATGAGTGATACTTGCCTCCATCTTGACTCTCATAAGAAAACATTACCGATCAAACTGGCTCTGATACCACTATTGAGAAAATTGATATTTCCTTATTTATGTGATCAAGATGATTAATGAAAAGAAAGAAAAAAAATATGACACCAAAACGTGGTAACGCGGAAGACCTAAATCGGGAAAAATCGTGGGACTATGTAGTTCAACTCTTCCACTATATGAGGCTACAGTAGGGTTACAAATATCTCACCCAAGTAGGATGGATTACAAGGTTACTCACACAATGGTGGAACACTCACTAACTACAGAGGACGATGACTCTCTCTAACTCCTCACTCTAAGAGTGGATCTCTGACAGTGAATGAGATTGAATGATGAACTCTTCTCAAACACCTCTATTTATAAGTGAACCAAGCAAGATCTATAATTCTCTTCCATCTCCCCAACTACCATAGTAAATGCTTAGAGTCTTCCATCAATGGAGAGTTCTAGAATTAGGAAGGAAACCCAACAGTACTAGTGAGAGGTGACAAATGACTTTTTTAACAAAATTAATTTAAATTTACTTTACAATCAATTTGGGACTTTAAACACTTCACCTGACACTAGTGGAAAACTCATGATTAAGGGCATGCAGAACCGCCTTTAAATAAGACCCAAATGAGGCTCCGGATTTGGAACTCCTTCCCAACCACCTTATTTCATTTTAAAGGCATTTTTAAATCGATTAAACAACTCTTAGGGTTTTCTATCTTAGTTAGTTTCAGAAATTATACTCCCCCCTCCACCGCTGAAAGATTAAACCCATTTCGCCGATCGAAATTAAACAATACTCATTTCCGCTGCTAGCTCCAGAGAACCAACGCCCTTTTCCATTGAATCTTTCTGTCCCAAAATCTTTCTCCTACACCGATGAAGCCCTCCGCCTCAAATCCCTCTAACCGCCTCTTCCGTTCCCCTCCGCCTCCACCGCGTTGAAGCCCCCCGCTACTGAAACTCTCCGCCGCGTCGAAGCTTCGGCCGCTGAAGCCCTCTCTGCCTCTGTGTAAAATATTCTTTAGGATAAATGATTTATATGGTAATCAAACTATTTCAATAGTTACACTTTGACCACTGAATATATTTTTACCACGTTTGACCACCCACTTTCAAAGTAAAAGAGCCAAAACCATAGCCTTAGGTCAATCCGTCAAATCTTGTTTTCATCTCTTCATGTGCCATTTGCATGAGAAAGATAGGGGAAAATCACTTGTACATATGTTTACTTTCATGAACTGTGGTCACTAAACTATTTGGATCGTTCCACTTTGGCCACTCAATTTTTTTGACCACTTTTGGCCACAAACTAGTTAATGATCAGGCAAGTTGACCCCTTTTCGTTATTTCTGTCCCTTAGATCAATTAAGTTCCATCTAAGTGCAATTCAAGTAACATTTAAAAGGAAAGTTTGATCGATCTTTATCAAATTATATCAATTCATTAAAAGTTCATCATCTCACGTGCACACGAGAATTTCAAAGAGTTTTTAGACAAACTGATTTCAGAAAGATAATTCTCAATTTACTACATTGGTGAATAGCTCTGGTTGAAAAGGAATAGGAGGGCTCTTTAATTTAAATCCTTAACTACAGCAATGCTGATGAAAATAGTGAGGATGTTGTGCCTATGAAGTTGTTTGTTGTTTAACCTATAATAGTAAAATGGTGTTATTTGTTGCACTCCTCCGTTTTAGTCCAATCCGCATACTTTTGTCATTTAAAAAAAAATACATTTGACCATAAATTTCAATTAGTATATATGCACAAATATCATCATGTGAGATATTGTTATATTCTTCACATTATGTATTTTCTAAATAGTGGGTCTCCTGACAGGTGGCTTATCCATAAACTTATGGACAACCCACGTATTTTTTACCTTATAAATTGCATTTATTAAATTACATACTAAATTTAGAAATTTTTTAAAAAAATTGCATCATATTTTTTTTATATATTCACATTCAAGTACACATTACTACTTGTTTTAAATTTTAAAATACATTTTTTATTTTTTTAAATTACAATATTTGAGGTAAAAAGTACTGTGGATTGTCCATAAGCTTATACACATGCCGTTTTTCCTGAGACTTTCTCTTTCTAAATATCAATTTTTAATACATCGTTAATGTTGTAGCTAAAAATATCGCTGGTCAAATATGATCTGAAAAAATTGACTAATGTGCAGATTCAATTAGAACGAGGAGACTATTTTATTTTATTTTTGCTTGGAGAAGCATATGACTGTTACCTTTAATACAATATCTCTTAACTTTCTAGATTTATTTTTCCTAAGAAAGAAAGAGAGTCACGAACACAAGCATATAAGAGGATACCTAGGTGTTATAAAAAAAAGGATATCTAGGGTTTAAAACATAATTTTATAATTAGTTTATATTGATAGTTAAGGAGTTTTGTTTTTTATTGGAAATAGTTATATACTCCCTCTCTTTGTCTATTTGTGGCACATTTTTTTGTGTTTATTTTATTTTGACACTTTCCAATGATGACATACTTTAAGGCATTTTGAACCATCCATTTTACTTTTAACAAAGTCTTGTATAAGATCGCCTCATAGCGATATTAGGGTTTATAGAAATTAATCTGTAATAAAGTAAAGTATAGGGAATAATACAAAACTAACCCTGTAAAATGTGAAAGTGTCATTCTGATAGCTTTGCCACCACTACTACACCTCTGCCACCATCGTCGCGGCTGCTTTGGCACTGCTGCCGCTAATCCGTCACCACTACCGCTGCTTCACCACCACTGCTATGCCTCTTCCACCACTCACCGTCATCCACACAAGTATAGGTATATGGAAAGATGGAGTTGAATTATAATTTTAGAAATGTAAAAGTTTTTTGTTACAGTATTAAAAATTTATTATGCAACATTCAATAGTCATAAGTTTATGACCCGATTAATGTTGCCCAAAAAATTATCTTCATTTATTATGATTTGGTGTTTAAACATTGATCTTTGAAAATACCGTATTTTCATAAACGAACTCTAAAATAAATTGCTACAATTAAATGAACTGGGAAGTATTAATAAAAATATAATATGGACTTGTTTTAGTATCACGTAATTAATAAAAATAGCTAAACATTTCAAAAAAGACCTTTTTTCTATAAAGCTGAGTTTTTTTAATTAAAAAAATCAAACTTGAGTTTAAATTGACCTCACAAATAATTTTGTTTGTCCTCGTCCCGAAAAGAATCTAATGAGTTATGAGTCGTACTATAATGCTTGAGAAATTAAAAGAAAATTGGGGGAAAATCATTCATGGGCGTGGACCCCACGGCAAGGGAAAATGGACGGTGGGCCAGTTCCCAATGAAAATGATTGATTTGTAACTCTCATAAAATTGTCTGCTACTTTACCGCACAATCATGACGTGACTTTTGAGAACATCTCCACTTTACACCTGCTCAACTCTGACGTCACCTGCTCTACTCAATGTGCCTTATATTTCGCCGGCAACCCCATCGGACACCCTGCCGGCGTGGCCATTTTCACCGGCGAGCCCAGTGATCGGGGTGGAACGGGTGGTCGGGTTCGAGTTGTGAACGAGTCGAGCTGAGATCGAACAACTTTGAACCATAGCTCGTTTAATATATTTCGAGCTCGAAATCGAGCCCGTAAATCTTGGCTCAAGTTATAGTGAAATTAATTTGGTTGGATTTCGTGTTTGACCTTTAATTGGAGTATACTTTTCACTTTTCATATCATTATAATGTGTTTCCTCCGGTAATGATATATTTACTTTTTCAAAGTTAAATTTGATAAATTTTGACCATAAATATAAATTACTCCCTCCGTCCCGCGAGCAATGGTCTTAGTGCTTTTGGACCAAATTTTTAGGAGTTGTGGTGACCCACATGTTTGGAGGGGTAGAATTAATTGATGAATTTGGATTAAAAAAATGGGGGCAATCTTTAGGCTTCAAATTATGCTAAATTTGGAAAGAAATTAAATATGTCATTACTAGTGGGACGAACTAAAATAGAAAGTGTGTCATTACTGATGAGACAAAGGGAGTAATATATAGTCCCTTCGTCCCACTCTAAATTGCTTATTTACTTTTTCACCGTCTTCAATGAGCATGTTTGCCGTAAATATCTCTAGTTATTTATAATAATGCTACATAAAAAATTAATATTTGAAAAATAGATGTTAAGACAAATCTAACAATATCTCATATGATATACTTATTATTTATATATTCACTTATATTTAGAGTCAAAATTTACAAAGTTTGACTCTCAAAACGTAAATAAGCAATTTAGAGTGGGACGGATGGAGTATATATTTTGTTGGAGCCACATGTTTTCTTCTGGACTAATGACATGCGGCGGAAAAGTTGAAGAAAAAGGCCGTGAGTAGATTTAGGGTTAAGAGAAAAAAAATGAAGGCAGCGCTGCTATAGTTTAATTAGGTTTACTCAAGTATTTTTTAATAAAAAAAGGGGTATAATAGTCAATTCACATAATTCAGGACAAATACAGGACTCCAGGGGTTAGATTGACACTTTCAACCAAATAATTTCAACCAAATAATACGGCTAGAATTACACTTTCAAATTTTACATGGTTAGATACGCACTTTCAATCAAAACATAAGGTTATTTTATCTCTTAGTTCTCCTTTTTAATGCCACATTCTTTACTCCATGGTTTCGTGAATAATTATTACTCCATTTAATTCATTTCAAATCA
>JAULKJ010246734.1:0-13598 GCA_032355405.1 Rubia balearica
TAATTCTGAACTGGGCCAGGCCCCGCAGACGTAGGTGGATTTCACCGAACTGCGTAACCAAGTCGTGTGTCTTGAGTAATTTATTTATTATTACGTACTTGGTTAGGACTACGTTGGAACATAGTAAGTCTAGGATTTAAAGGCTAAACGGTAAAACCAGTTTTTCACTCGGGATATCCTGACTCAAGCTGGCATGTCTGACGCTGCACCAGTTTTCACTCCCTTTGTTCCTGGATCTCAGTTGCACAGTTCGACCAGTCCACCGTTCAGGAATCCGACCCTGTATCGTTATCTCATTGGAGCTCTTCAGTACCTGACCATCACTCATCCAGACTTGGCCTTCTCAGTCAACACAGTCAGTCAGTATCTTCAGGACTCCAAAGATGATCATTTTGCAGCAGTTACACAGATTATGCGCTATGTTCGAGGTACTCTTCATTTCGGTCTCACATTTTGTTCTGCTAGTTCTCCTGAGGTATTGGGGTTCATAGGTTTTTTTGGCTCACTCACTTGCTTCGTGATCTTCGAGTTCCTCTGTCTGGCCCTCCGTTGTTGTTATGTGACAACAGTAGCGCTATCTTCTTGGCTCAGAATCCAATAGCTCACAAGCGGGCGAAGCACATCGACATCGACTATCACTTTGTTCTGGAGTTGGTGGCCTCCGACAAGTTTCGAGTTGTGCACGTACCTACTTCTCTTCAGATAGCGGACATCTTCACCAAGGGGCTATCTCGTCCGCGGTTCGAGTTCTTCAGATCCAACCTGTGCGTTGGCGAACATCCGAAACTTCGCTTGGGGGGTGTCAGAATAAATCAGTTAGATGGTTAGATTTGATTTTATCATGTTGACTAGTTATAGTTATATTAGAACTAGTCTACCATGATACTCTGCACTCACTATTTATTCTTTTTATGATCAATAAAAATTATTAGGGGAAATCATTCTCTCACCTTTTTTTTTTTTTTACTATCGTTGTATTCGTGATTGCTGAATTATGAATGCAGCAAGTATTGTGCTAATTTAAGGGATGGATTTACTAACTCCTATTCATATTTTATCATTTTTACTTAGGACGAAAATCTTACTCATTTGGTTATTCCCCTTGAAATGTAAGGTGCTAAGGAAATGCTCAGCTCATCAAGAGATACCTCAATACCTCGGGGAAATGCAAAGACTGAAAACTTCGTAAACAGTAACACACCATTTCTGGCATTGACCGGCGTTGATCGCATATAAAATGACTAAAATACCCTCTGACCTAAAACCTAAAAGTGTTAGAACAATTTTATCCCCACCACCACCACCCTCATTCCCGGCCACCTCCACCACCATTACTCGGCCACCTCCCTCACCATCCGGCCACCACCATTCCCGACCATCACCCTCACCATGCAGCCACCTCTACCACCATTCCCGACCACCATTATTCCCGGCCACCACCCTCACCACCCAGCCACCAACACCATTCTCTACCACCACTCTTACCACCCAGCCACGACCACCGTTCCCTGCCACCCTCATCACTCAGCCACCACCACTATTCCCGACCACCACCCTCACTATCCAGCCACCACCACTACTACCACCCCCACCTTTACCACCCGCCCGCCGCCACCACCACCCATCGTCCAGCCCCAAACCACATCACCCCCACCACCACAGTCTTATCTTCAAATGAGAATCCCCTCTATCATCAGCCAAAATAAAAATAAAAAAACCTTGTCACTTTCAAATTCCTTGATTCTATTATTCAAAATCTTTTCTGAATCCCACGCCCGCATCGAGATCTTACCTTGCACCGCACCGATGTCCCCCTCTCTTTTTCCACCAGATGCTCGACATTGGGGTTCACCGGAGCTCGATGTCCCCATTTATGCTTCCCTAATGGTAATCGTGATAGCAGCACTCAACATTGGGGCCCTCTGGATCTCCTTCTCCGTCGTCGACCCAGACTCGGAGTTGCAAATGGATGGCGAGGTGGTGAAGAGTAGCGGTGAGGGTGTGTGGTGAAGATAGTCAGAATTGGGTGGCGGGTAGATAAGGGTTAGGGGTAGAAGTATGACATTAAATTTGCTTTATTTTGTTTTTTAAAGAGGGTGATATTTCATCAAATTCTGGCTTAAATTTTTTGGATAGGGTTATATTTGCACTTTCCCTTAATATCGAGGGTTATATATTCACTTTCAATTATCACAGAGTTATATGTGCACTTTCATGAATTATGTAGAGTTATATATGCACTTGGCTCTAATTGTTAAGTAGAATGTCTTAATCCTTCCCCTCTCCTGTGTATCTGGGCTAGAAATATTATGTCTTAAAATTGCAATTATACTGGTGCAGAAATCTTCACTAACAACTTCGTTGTACGATGGTTATAGAAGTTTTCTTCAGAATAACCATCTAGTCTATGTTCTGATAATTCGTGATATGATTTTTCTTGTAAAAAACTCTGATTTACGGAATTTTGATAAGCACTCTTAATGAAAATTGATCGAAACACCCTTTTCAAATTAAGAAGACACGGACGAAGTCTAGTCGAGAACAAAACTTTATGAATTTCACTAACACAATGGTCAAATTCCACAGAACCCAAGCACTAGTTGCACCAAAATTAACGCAAAGAATTCTAACGGTTCTAAGCACTAATCTTAAATAGACAACCCTAACGGTTTAAGCAAAGAGTATAAACTCAAAATCTGAATATATAATGTGTAAAATGTGTAATTAAAATGTTGAAAACCATCCCCTATATATAGTACATAGGTACAACCTTCAAGAATACAAAGAAGACAAGAATTTGGTAATTCCCGAAAAATGAAATGACTTATGACAGTTTTAAGAAGGTAAATCATATTAAACTAAAATACCTAATTTAACCTAAATGATGACCAAATTCATCCAAATAAATCAATTCAAATATTGGCTGAATTTTTGAGTGAATCTGACATATCTAAACTTACCACATCTAATTATAATCAAATCAAAACTGAATATTCTAAGGCCTAAAATAAAGACATAAACAAAATTAACTCTTCCAACGCCAACATGGTCGAGTTAATGGGTCTTACTCCAAAATGAAAAACATTACAATGATCACACCACCTCACTTAAAAATTCAGTGGAAAAAAAGAGTATAGTGTTACCCTCTTTAAAAATGACTAAACTAAGTAAACTATAATAAAATGATATTTTGACATCGTATCAATTCGTTAAATGGCGGTTGGTGAATAGTCACCGTCTAACATAATATGATCAATGGTGGTTGGACTATAACCTCCGTGAAAGTCTCGTACGATAACTCAGTTGTTTACTTTAGTGCATTTGTGAGAACACTTTTGAAGTCAAAACACGTGTCTGGAGTGCACTTAAAAGTAGACAACGGCATTTGAACTGCCATCTAAGGAACCTTATAAAAGTATGTACCAAAATTACTATTTTTAGGCATTTTAAGGGAAATTTCTAAGGAGAAAAAAGTGTCATAAGTGCACTTCCAAGGGCACTTTTAACTTTAGAACATGTGTATGAAGTGCACCAAAGTAGACAGTGGCGGTTGAACCGCCGTCTAAGAAACTCTACAAAAATATGCACTAAATTCTACTATATTAAGGCACTTTCTAAGGCATTTTCGAAAGAGGAATCGACTTTGGAACTGGTATCTAGAGTGCACTTAATTAAGCCCTTAAAATAAATATTTCAGCTTTATAATGAAGTGCAACGGTTTTTCCTTTCATTCTAAGGGTGGAATGAAAGGCCGCACTCCATTATAAAGGTGGAATGAAGGCCACTCTCCATTATAAAGGTAGAATATTTTTTAGTTTCTCTTATTTTAGTGCACTCTAGAAACTAGTTCCGAAGTCGGTTCCTCTTTCGAAATATTTTAGTGCACTTTATAAACCAGTTATGAAGTCGGTTACTTTAGTGCACTCTAGAAACCAGTTTCGAAGGCCACTCTTCATTATAAAGGTAGAATATTTTGTAGTTTCTCTTACTTTAGTGCACTCTAGGGGTTAGGTTTTCAAGGAGAGATGATGGTGGTGGGAGAGGTTGGGTGGAGGAGATGTTCGGAGAAGGAGATGAAGTGGTGGATTGCGATGGCGTGCGGTAGAGTAAGGCGGAAGAAGATGACACCACAGAAATGGTCAGGGTGGAGATGAAGAACGGGGCGTGTGGAGCGAGGCGGCGCACGGTGGAAGAAGATGGCACCGTAGAGATGGTCGGGGAAGGAGATGAAGAAGGGCGCACGGTGGAGCGAGGCGGGTAGAGATGACGTGTGGACATAGATGGCACCGCAGAGATGGTGGGGAAGGAGATGAAGAACGACGAGCGATGGAGCGAGGCGGTGGCGGTGGAGTAGGATTCATAACGATGGCAGAGTAAATTAGGCACAGCAGTGGGATGAGTAAACAACAGGGAATAACCCACAAACTTAAGGGCAAAATTGTCCTTTCAGATTCAACATTCGGTCCAAGAACTTTTTTGTCATTTCAAATAAGGTCAACTGTTGGAAGCCCAATGTCAATGCCGAATTTCTCACTAGAGGGTCATATTTACACTTTTGTTTAGTAGTTAGCGTTATTTTTCCACTAAAAATTATCTCATTGAATTCTAGGATAGGGTTACAATTATGATTAGCACCATTATACATGTGTACAAATGTTGAGAATGATTGTGTCTTGCCGGTGGTGCTACGAAATCAGTGGGGGGTACTTGCTCTGCTACCCACCTTTATTCACCTGGGAATCAGCAGAGATTGTGCAGTTGCCTTGGAATGCAAGTGAAAGCGATATATACAATTTGCAATTCGAGGCCAAATTCGCAGCCCTCATATTGTTTGGTTGTTTCTTCAATTGGATGGGTGGACAGCTCTATTTTTACTGTTCACAATCATCACTGATATTAGGTCCATGCAAGATGTTGAATTTTCAGCCTGTTCATATGTGTCCATTATTTAGAAAACAATTGTTTGGGCAACATGGTTAGCTTCTATATGTATTTAAAGAAAAATTGACAGAGAGAATAAATATCATGAGAAATTGATGGACTAGAAAGGAAAAATTCATGTGCAACATACTACTCCCTCCATCCCAGTGGATTTCACACAGAATCTTTTTCACGATATTCAAAATATGTTTGATTGTAAATATATGTAACTACGGAAAATAGCGGTATATGTAACTACGGAAAAATTGATAGTTAGAAACTACATATTCCAATGAATCTAACAATATCATATACAATAATATTATTATTCATATATCTATTTAAATAAGTGGTCAAAATTCAATATTTTTTACTATCAAATAGTAAGTGTGCAGATTCGCCTAGGATGAAGGGAGTAATTGATTTTCTATGTTTTCTCGATTTACCTCATGTTCAATACTCTCAATGTCACATCAGTTAACAGAGTCTTCATAATGATCTGATACCAACTAATGTGAATCTTTTTACGGATAATCTGTTTACGGAATATTTAAGAAGCACTCGTCAATTGGTGGATCGAAACATGTTATTTAAATAAAAGGACACACTCGAAGTCAGCGACGGGCACAACTTAATTTTTAATGACACAAGACTTACTCCACGAACCAAGCACCACTTACATGCTTTAACACATAGTTTTAAGCATTAAATCTAAATCTCAAAACTTAACGGTTTAATTTATTGAATGAGCAACGAGTTAAAACTCAAAGTTTGATGTATTTGATTGATAAAATTTTAATTAAATTTGTGGAATTCATCCCCTATTTATAGGATAAAGGTTCGGCCTCCTCAAACAGATCGAAGATAGAATTTGGTAAATCCTGATAGAAATTGAAATGACTTAGGGAAGGTTTAAATATCTAAAACCATATCAAACTAAACATTCTAATCTAGACTTAATTATGACCGAATTCATCAAAATAAAGTTTTGAATTAATATTTCCTTATCTAATCTATTCACAACTAGATAAACTAGAATCGAATATTAACTAACATAGTTTTATCCTATTTAGCCTAATCAAAATTTAAACTTTTTCAAATTCAAACGAGGCCACAAATTCATCACCAAATGGGCCAACATGTCCGTGATAATCATGGACCAAAAATAAAATAAAACCAAACTAAGAAAAATGTAAACAAATGAGATCTTGATACTCATATCACACAACACGGGCTCTGAGTTATGAGTCACGACATAACCTTCCGATTCAAAGTTCATGATTTATGCCAAATTTTTTCCACGGCCGCACGGTGATAGATCTCTCACAGTGAAGAATGAAAGACACTTTCATGGCCGGTCAGATTTTTCGAAGAAGACTCTTCTTCGCAGCTGGACATTATTGCGATGATGATAGATATTTCAGGTTTTTTGATGACGCAACGGGGGCATTTTCACCAGTATACATGTGAAAGTGGCAGCTGCAAAAACAATATACACAAAAATTTAACCACGATTAATTTGGTCGCCAGACAATTACGATGGCCATTAAGAGCTTTCTCCAGCAAAGTCAAGGTCATGATGGGTAATTCTCTTTTAATTTTATTTTTTTCTACTTTTATTTCTCCTTTTGGGGTTGGGAGGCAATCATTTTTGTATTTCTACGTTTCTTCTTTTTTTTCCCTTTCATCTAGTTTTCCTTTTTTTATTTATTTGCTTTTTCAATTTTTTTAAATAAAAATAGTGGTATTTAAAATGATTTTTGATTTAAGAATCGGGTATGAATTGCCTTCGCCAATATAAATTTTTAGGTGACTTTTCCTGTAAAATTTGATTGATTTCAGATTCGTAATCCAAAGAATCAAAGGCGATAAGGAGGAATTGAAGTCAAAGTCATTACACAACGGACTTATGGTCATCCCGTTATTTCTGAGGATTTAAATTATATTTGTAGACTTTGGTCCAATAGTATTACCCTTTTAGAACCGAGTTAGAGATAATACGCATTATAAGTGATTCATTTACACCGACAAAAAAAACTTTGGCAATTAAAATGACTGGTTTAATTCTTCTATTTTAAGGAAACAATCGAATGGGTTAAATGGAGATGAACCTGATTTTTATTCAAAGAGCTTACATTTACTTTATTTTGATTGCCTTTATATTTGATCAGAAGTGTGGATGAAACATTTTGCGTGCGCTTTTTATGCTTCACTGTGACTTGTTATGTTTGGTAGTTTCGAGTCGATATTATCAGAGAGCTACACAGCGAGGACCACTTATCCTTTCTTGTCACTCTCATTGCCTCACATGCCTTTGTTTAAAATATAATATTGATTAGCGCTCTTATTACCCCCGAGGTTTTAGATTAGAATTGTAATTTTAAACCAGTGCATTCGTGTAAGCAAGTTTATCCCTTAACATCATCTGTCGTAATAGCACATTGTGTAAAATTGAGTTTAATAGAACGAGAATATAACCAGAGGCGGATTTACAGTGGGGGCACAGGGTCATGTGCCCCCACTGAATCCACCGGTTTCTTATACATATAATTACTGGTGATTGGTCATTGGATAGTTCATAGTTATCAACATTTTCTGTATTTATCCAACGCGAAAAGTGGTGCTAGATTAACAGTCTTTGGATAGTTTTCTTGTTTATAAAATTACTGATCTTTGTTTTCAAAAAAATTACGGATCTTTGGAAAGTGGTACTAATATTCATGGGCTTCACTCATTTAATGATGGTACAAATTTGATTTGAGTCCAATTTTTATACTTGATTACATTTTTATCTTCTTAATTAGGATAAATTTTTAATTCTGGTTTCTTAATTGATTCTTTTTAAATCTTATACTATTATTCATCTTTTATATTAGATTATCAATTTAGAGAAAGTCTCATGTTAGATCGACTAACGGTTAAACCAGCCATAAAAAATCTCGTTTCAATAACTTGTAGGGTTAAATTATAAGTGTCTATACATTGTAATACATTTTAAAAAATTCAAAGTTATAAATATCTCGTTGAAATAGCTAAAAGAAAACATCAAATCACACCATTAATTACATTAATTATAAAAATAACCTCGTTTAGTGGTTAATCGGTCTAAAATGAGACTTTGTGATCCATTTATGATTCTACCACTCCATTTTATTTAATATTTTTGAAATTCTGTTATAAATGTGAAAATATAAAAATATTATAAATTAAAATACAATACAATACATAAATTTAAAAGTAAAATAGTATTAAACTTTAAAAAATTATTATAGTTTAAGAGTATAGTTGCTGCTTCGTAACTTTAATAAAAACCTTGCATTAATTAATAAAATCAAGAGAATCGATGTCAATTTAGGGTATTGTAAAATATATTATAATATTATGTGCCCCTAATAAAAAATTGTTTTAGATCCGCCACTGAATATAACCCTTGTTGCAATATATTGTAAAAGATGTTTATGATGAGATGTAAGTTTGGAAAATTGTTAATAAAATACACTGAAGTGAATTCTATGATGGAAAAGAAGTTGGTGATGAGATTGAGAGGTGGGAACTTAGGGTTTGAAGTCAAAGGAAGAGAGCAGATCTGACATGTGAGAAGAGGCGTGATTTGCAGAGGGTGGGCTGGGCGTGATTGCCAAACGGCGTGGCTTCTGTTGACACCATACGCGCGCGCACACTTGCCATCTCCCCGCGCCGCCTTCCTTCAACTGGCACGTCGATTCTTGTTGCAAACATAGTATATTATAATTAAGTGCTAAAATACGCTATTTTTGGTCAAAAGTGCGAATCTAATCTTGAAGAAATTGAAAGTGCAATTCTAATCATATTATTCGATCGAAAGTCTCAATCTAACTCTAGGAACCCGAATTTGGCTGGAATTATGTGAATCGAATATTATATCCCTATTTTTAAAATTTTGAAAATTTAAATATTACCCTTGTCTATTCAGAAACCTAATTTTCACAACATTGCTCTCCTCCTTCTTCCTAGTGCTGCTGCTGCTCCTTCCTCTACACACTATTATAAGCCCTTATTAAACACATTATTTTAAACCCCTTTTAGCTTTCATTCAGATTTGACACCACCACCTCCGGTGACAACCTCTTTTAGCGACAACCTCTGGTGACACTGCCACCTCCGTGATGTTCGCCTCCATTGCGGCTACCATTTTCGAGTTGCGTGCTTTCCTTCAGATTTGATCTGAACGAACGACAAGAACCTCAGGAGCACCAGCTACACTAGCGACACCGCCACCTCTGACGGTAAAAGCGGTGAACCAGGCACTCCAGTGGCAATAAAGGGTTCGGTGGCGACGCGGTTTGGCAGGGATAAAGATCTGGTGCTGCCACGACAATGAAGATCTGGCCATATGCAGCCTCCGCTTCTTCCACTACCCTTTTTGCCGCTTCGATGAGTCGCGCCAGAGTTCTGCCCCCTGCGTGAATTGGAGCTGGTCACCGAAGACAACTCCCTGGTACTGGTGGTTCGGGCTTGGTTGGCGGGGAGAGGGTAAGGTTATAATATTGGGTGGCTAGGAGATGGGATGGTTATAATATTGGGTGGTGGGGCAGGGTGGTGGTGGCGAAGCGGAGGAACGATGGTGGTGTTTGTTTTAGTGGTGGAGAAACGACGAAACTCCATATTTTGACAGCGAAACTCCAGATTTCGACCAGCGGCTACGTAGAAATTGATGTTGAAATTCTTCATTCATAGTTATTCATTCACCCATAGATATTGAAATCAATTTTTTTAAAACCATTCAATCATAGATGTTGAGAAATGCCTAGCAGTGATTACATAGAGTGAAACTGACATCCATACTAACCAGGCTCTAGTAATAATTAACATGTTGCAAAGATAGCTAAATTACACGTAAATTAGTCTAACCATTTGTACTATTACTGGTTACTAATTAGAAATTTAATGAAACTATAATACTGCCACAGGAATTTGGACTTGCTTCATAACATTTGGGAGAGATGAGCGTATCACACATCTAATTATATTTTTTAGGATTGAATCTGAGTTTAGTTCATATTGGAACTAACTCAGACCTAACCACTCATCCCTTATGCCCTCAATTGACTGATTGGTGCAAAATGAAACGATACAAAAAAATGCTCCCTTTGTCCATTTCAAACTATATCTTTTGACTTTCACCAGTTGACTTGAAAAATATTTGATCCTTAATAGCTAATTTCATTAGGGATAATTTTAATTTTTGAAAAGTTGATATTTTGAAAATATATGTTACAATGAATCTAACAAGGCATGGCACAATAGTATTTACAATCACGCCAATATAATTTTATGGTCAACATTAAGAAGTTTGGATTAAAAGAATAATTAATTTACAGTTTGAAATGAGACAGAGAATATAAAACTCCAATTATATTGTACTTCGAAATAAAGAATGTACAGATAACACTGGATTCATTCATGTTATTGTATATTTGTATGTTTGTTTAAACAATTGGTATATATTGTTTTCATTTGAATCCCGACAGTGCACAAGGCAAAGTTTTGGAAAAACCGTCGTTGCATAAGTATATGAAAAGATGGGGTTTAATTAGAATAATAAAAGGTAAAATGTGTTGGTTGTAATATTAAAATATTATTATGCAACGTGTAGTAGTTATAAAGTTTATAACCCGATTTATACAACCCAAAAATTTTATCTTCATTTCTTCTAATTCACACTTTAATAAACCTTGGTATTTCCATTATTTATAAAAAAAAATCGTCTTTCGAGAGACGGACTCCAAACTAATATCCTCTATTTTAAAGTTTAAAAAAATCAATGTAACTTAATATTAACGATCGAAAGTGTTTTTTTTAAATGTAAAATTGATATTGTAAATCCTTATTCTAGGCAAAAAAAAAAGGGAATGTGATTCCTAAAATATGAACTGATTAATCTGGTGAAGGAGTCCTCCCGGCGGAATGACCGGGCCGGTGATGTCACGCCGCTGGTAATAATACGACCAAAACATCGTTTTCCTCCAGGTTTCCGGTCAACGGTTCCTCCATGCAACCTGTCTACTCCCTCGATCCCTCTAAAAACGTCTCACTTCTTCTTTTTCACCATGTAATGATGATTTTCTAATTTTAATATCTTAAATTATATATATTAATAAATTATAAATATTAAATATTATTAAAATATGTGTTACGATAAATTTAATAATATATAATACGATAATTTTTACATTTGTATGTTTATGAATTTTTCAATACAAATTGCATTAATTTTATTGATGAATAGTAAAGTAATACACATATATAGTGACGGAAGGAAGGAGTAGAATATTTCTGCATTATTTACTCTTTTGGCTTGCCTCACAATAATGCGCTTTCATTTGTCTTCTAATATCGTCCACTAATTGACCCCCTAATATCTAGTGCGTTTGGTGTCTAACGATTGATAATCACACTTCATTATCAATTAATTAAAATTGTAACTTGTTTTTTTCGGATGATAAAACTACACTCCATATACATATATAGTTTTATAAATTGGACCTTGGTTTAGTGGTTGACATACCTCTTTAAAAAGTAAGATCGTAGAACTTCAATGGAAAAAGAAATATTAAACATGAATAAATGATTCGATTCAAGACGCTATCTCAGGTGAATGTGGACTTACTCTTGCGGATGGATCGCTTTTTAGACAGTTTGGTAGTAGAGGACCAAATTATCATCTTATGTACTTTCATTAAGGTTATACGCGGCAGAGTGTGCCCAATATGTGCGAATGGATTATCTCATCCTATTACTTATATGATTAATATTTTCAAATTCACATATTTTTTCAAAGGTCCACAAGCCATATTCGCAAAATGATATTAACATCGCAACAAATTGTTTGACTGGGTATCTAGTGCACGCCCGTTCCGCATCTATTGAAAATTTCAACGTGGTAGTAAAACAAACAAGCATATATTGATGACTTGAATTGCGTGGAATAGAATTTGATGATTTTTATTCCTATCTAAAAATTGTTGATTCACTAGAGTAGTCTATCAAATTTTGTTAGCTAGTATGATCATGTCATTTATTTGTAAAAATTGAACCTTTTATAAGAGGCTTTATTGAGGCCGGTTTCTAATGAAATAGCCAATATTTACCAAAAAGCCTGATTGGACTTCCGAACTTGGAACTATCTTCCACACTACATATTTATTTTTTACAAGTCCAACCGTCAGTTGGGAATTTGAAACACCGGATCCGAGAAAACTTCCGAACTCGGAAGTTAATAGTCATAAAAAAGGCTTTAACGCGTTGAAATACAGAGGAGGTTCGGATTGGACCAATGAGTCCAGAACCCATTGGGCAGCTCTGATACTAGTGCCGAATTAGAAACTTGCATCTGGTACAGAACTTGTAACTCCGACGGACTAGAATGAGTTCCAAACTCAGAACTCATCTAAGGCGGTTCAACCCCACGGTTTAAAACCGGTTCGTAACCGCCTTTAATGATGATATTTTAAAAGTGGCTCGCGAAACTACCTTTGATCGAAGAGAATCAAAAGTGGGGCCAAAAAATTCACCCTCAAAGTAACTTTTCCGATTCAATTGAACCGCATTTAATCCCCGTCTACACTAGTGATTTTGTTATAAAGTCTGTTATTTAGAATTTAAATTTAGTACATTTCGTAAGTAGGATTATCCCATCTTCACGTAGAAAAGATCACTCAAACAACATTTTTCTGATTGAATTCCCGAATAAAATGTTTTTATTAAACATTTGAAATGAAAAGAAATAGTGTTGGCTTGTTTGGATAATTATAAAAAAAAAATCGCAACTTTGTGATGGATTTGATGATAGTTATAATGCATATTGAAAGAATGATTTCCCGTAATAATAATAATAATTCACTATGAAGAGAATAAATAGAGAGTACAAAGCATAAAGTTAGACTAGTTCTAATATAACTCTTAGACTAGTCAATAAGATAAAATCAAATCTAATCATCTAACTGATTTATTCTGACACCCCCAAGCGAAGCGTCGGATGTTCACCGACGAACAGTTTGGATCTGAAGAATTCAAACAGCGGACGAGAGAGCCTCTTGGTGAAGATATCTGCTACCTGAAGAGAAGTAGGTACGTGCGTAACTCGCAGCTTGCCGGAGGCCACTAACTTCCGAACAAAGTGATAGTCGATGTCGATATGCTTCACCCGCTTGTGAGCCACTAGATTTTGAGCCAAGAAGATAGCACTATTTTTGTCACATAACAACAACGGAGAACAGGACAAAGGAAATCGAAGGTCACGAAGCAAGTGAGTGAGGCAAAAAAATTCTGACGCAGTGTTGGCCAGAGTTCGGTACTCAGACTCGGTGCTGGATTGAGAAACAGTGGGTTGTTTCTTGGCACTCCAGGAAACAAGATTCTCTCCAAGGAAAATATCATATCCATAAGTGAACGACGAGTCTCTAGACAACAAGCCCAGTCGGCATCAGAATACCCCAACACCTCAGGAGAACTGGCAGAACGAAAGGTGAGACCAAAATGAAGTGTACCTCGAACATAGCGCAAAATCCGTGTAACTGCAGCAAAATGATCGTCTCGAGGGTCCTGAAGATACTGGCTGACTGTATTGACCGAGAAGGCCAAGTCTGGACGAGTGATAGTCAGGTACTGAAGAGCCCCAACCAGTGAACGATACAGAG
>JAULKJ010246839.1:0-13598 GCA_032355405.1 Rubia balearica
AGTGTCATTCAGTTGCAATTTCTACCGGAGTTTGCAAGAGAAAGCCCTAATGAAGACTTCAAGATTCCTAATGTCTAAACCATTTTTAGCTTTAGGGTATGTAATTTTTTCCCATACTTTCCACACACTTTTTTCCAATATCAGTAGAACCCCATAGGAAAGTGGCTGCCTTTTTTGTTAATTACCCTTTTGGTTGGAATTACAGTTGCAAAAATATGCAAGGGAAGAGATAGAATGCATGAAGTTATTAACACCAATTTGCCTGCATGAGAAAGCCATTTATTTTTCCAATTGTTCAGTTTTACCTCAATAAGTTTTAAGACCTCATGGAAATGAGATTATCTATTTCTACCAGTGAATATTGGGACTCCCAAGTATTTGAAAGGAAGAGATCCTTATCTCATGCTTAGGACAGATTGAATCTGTCTATGCTGTGCAAGTAATGCCCTATTTCCCATCAGATAATGACTCTTATGGTAGTTAATCATCCGACCTGAAGCTGTTTGAAATGTATCAAGAAATTTTCTGATTGATTTAAGGTTTTTAATACCCCCTTAGAAAAATAGCAGTATCGTCTGCGTACATCATGTGTGTGACATTTTTGGCATTTACCGAGGTGTAGAAGTACTGCAAATAACCAGCCTGGAAAAACAATTTAAGGTTTCTGGAGAATGTTTCGGATAATATGTTGTAAATAAAATGTGAGAGCGGATCACCTTTCTTAATAACCCTAGAAGCTTTAAAGAAACCATGGGGAACACCATTAAAGAGAACAGCGCGGGTCACCTTTTCCTTCACTTTCTTCTTGTTTCATTGTAGATTTTTGTTCTATGTTAAGGATTTTTATTATCTAGGCTAGTAATCTCCTTGGGAGCAATAGATTGAAGCTTCCTTATCTATGTCTTGATAATCATTTCTATCTATTCAATGCTTTCTCTATTGGGTATTAATTGTGATTGAATTTGATTGTTGAATCCATTAATGGTGTTAGAAGTTTGAGTATATGAATTGCTTGTATGATTATGTGTTAGGGTTTGGAGAAAGTAGCTAATTCTCCCTTCCTTTGATATGAAATCCAAAAGCATGAATTAGAGCTTCTAATATGGTTTGTGATTTGATAATTTCTAGATAAATGTGATAATGTCGAATTCTTTATCATGTTTGTTATGTGTAGTATTAGGAGAATTTTATGAACGTTGAACGTTCTTGGATAATCCTATGTAAATGAATGACTTGGTTCAATGCTTAGACACGGTGTAGTGTTTATAAGTGTTACCAAACTTCTTGATTCTTCGTACTTAATGTCATTAATGGGATACCTTTAGGCATTGAACGACTAAAGGGGGTCATTAGTGAGGTTTATCTAGAGATATGGAATTCACTCTTGTAAACTACTATCAAAGAAGGGTGGAAGATTTATATTCACAATAAGTAGTTAAAGTAGTGAATAGGTCATGGATTCAAGGATAGATAATAGGTTTGGAAGCGGAAATATATTACCCCCATGGTTTTGTCATTTGTTTTTTTATATATTTTTATTAGTTTGTTGCATGATTAGCAAAGTTACTTGACTTTGCTAGTTTTCTTGTTTTAACTATCATAACATAGAAAACCAATCCAAAAATCCCCCTCTTTACATATTTTTATATGTATGTACATATCTATATCTAGGCTTATAGTCATCCTTGTATGTGTAAACTCTTAGGAATATCCGTCTTCTCTATGGACGACCCCGACTTGCCACTATTTACTTAATTTTGTTTAGTAAGCAAAAAGAACTTATAAATTGTATATTTGAGAGGTACGGCGACGACCTCCTAGTTGACTTCTGTGCTCCTAACCGATTTACTTATACTCCCATTGTGGTGAAAGCAGCAATGTCTGGAACTGATGGATCCGACAACATTAAGGCCAATCCATCTTTGTCAGAGAAGAAATTTAAAGTACTTTAGTTAAATAACAGATTAATAATAATAATAATAATAATAATGTAACAATATTACCCTAGAATCTTCAATCAATTGCAACAATCACTTTTTTTCCTTTCGGCCAAGATAGCTTTTTTATGTTCTCAAATTGCAGAATATGTAGTCAAAAGCTGCTCTCAAACATCGTGTCTGTGAAATCATACTTAATGCAATTGAAATCATATATTCACACTTTTCCCCCATATGATCGATTTCTCCATGACATTAAACATTAAACTTCAAAAAGTGTTGTTTTGCAGAAAAAAATATTTTTAAAAGGATAAAATTGTCCTTTCTAGTAGAAAACAAATTTCCAAAACTCTCAACCAATAACAAGGGATCAAAAGAGAGGAAAGAAAGGCATCTTTAATAAATGAAATAGAAGAAGCAGATATAGTGAAAAATAAATGAAGGTTTGAATATATACATTTTTTCTTCTAATCGAAAAACAGACAAGATATATAAATGGCACGGTATAAGTTTAATGTTTTCAAATGTGCATGGCATGTGCATGGCACACACATGTCAACGTATTAGTTTCATGTTTTGAACCCTAGTATTAATTTAATAAATTCAAATAAATCCTCAACCATAAAAATGAATTTAAATATTTCAGATCATATCTTTCTTGTGAAAATCCAATGGACTATTTAAGTTTCATTGCTCATCTTCCCATTTCCACCATTTATCACCCCTTCCACCTTCCTCTTTAGAAATTCAAATTACGCTTCTGTTTTAAGAATAATGAGCATGTTCAGTCATAAATCAATTCCTAGTTGGAAATTGTCATTGTTTACAAAGTACTTGATCTTTATTTGCACTTTCAATTCCATTTCTTAAGTTTATGCATGTTTTCTACGAGTAACTATCTGGATTTTTCTAATGCTTCCACATTGGATATGGAATTTTAATTTTTTTAAGGAAATTAAAAAGATTATGAATTTGAATATTTTTTTATGACAACAAAAAATAAAAAATAATAATTATACTTGGAGAATTATTATTTAAAATTTTTGATAACTGTTTCTCATTGTATTGATCTTGGCAAGGTTTATTTTTTCAGAGAAAGTTACTTATTTAATTACCTAGTTCAAAAAAATATTACCGAAAAATGACATTTTGGTATATAATTGTATTCGCATTCAATGCACGTAATTGTCCGGAGTGTACACATGCTCAGGTGTTGGATATTGAACTATAAATATTTTCCACAATCAATAAAGGAATGAGGAACCAAGACGGATTAATAAAAAGTGTTCTTTTTGGTTAGTGGACAATAAACTATTGTTTGAATCTAAGAGTAAGTAGTGGTCAGTTGCATAAGAATACTTAGGAGCATGACTTCTCATAGGTTAAGATGGTCTTAACTGAATCACTTTAAGAGAATATTAATTCTGGCAGAGACGGAATGGTCTACTCTGTTAAAGAAGAGTGATATCAAGTTGCTGGGATGTATGTTTGGTATTCATGAGTTGAAACCAAAATTTCTAAGTACCAAGTTTGCACTCATGGACGAAAGTGAAGAAAACTCATATAAAAAATCCAGTTTCTTTCTAATTAGAGGGTGGATCAGTTTACCGGAACAATCCATGGAGCCTTAGAGATTTCATCATTTCAAACAGAATTTCAAGACTTTCCAGCGGTACTTGAAGATGTTAATCTGCATGACGATTAATCAATCCAGGTATTTTTAAGCTATCTTCCAGCAATAAATCACAACAAACAACCTAGAACTAGGCCTACATCTATACTACCTGATCTGGTCAACGTTGCTAAATTTTTGTATAATAAGTTGTATTCGATATTTCAAAGAGATAAAAAATGAGTTACATCTCCAACTCGGTTTTTTCCTAATATTGTACTGCGTACTGCTAATCAATAATAATATATCTTTTATGATAATGCTTTTTTAATCTATATATTTTTCTTTTGATAAGCAAAGAGATATGAAACGTAGATGGCACATTATCAGTGTATTGTTTTCATTCGTGCATGGTACGTGCATGTCATAGTATTAGTGTGGTGTTTTAAACCACAATACTAAGTTAACAAATTGATATTAATATTCTTGTATAAAAATGAATTTAAGACTTCAAGATCCTATCTTTCTTGTGTCAATCAACCAACTATTTAAGTTGCATCGGGTACCGTCCCATTGTCACCGCCCTGTCACTTTTCTCTTTTGAAATTCAAATTGCACTTATGCTATAAGAACAGTGTGCATGTTAGTCCTACATCAATTCCTGGTTGAAATTGTCAGTGCCTGCAAATTAGCTGAGCCTTATTAAATTCCACTATTTCCTCTGTCCTAGCTTATATTACACACCAATCATTACCACATTGTTTAAGAAGAATTTTTAGCCATTAATATATTTACCTACGTATAATAACGGTAACTGAAAAGTTGAAATTTGAAAATTACTTGTTCCGACGAATTGAACAATATCACATATGATAATATTGTTGCTCATATATCATTTCAAATATGCAGTCAAAGTTTGATGGAGAATAGTGCCCAAAAGGCAAGTTGGTAATTTAAGTCGGGACGGATGGAGTATTAGAGTTTATGCAAGCTTTTATCACGTAGTTTTCTTGATATTGTTAATGCTTTTGTGTTAGCTATTGAATCATGAATTTTAAAAATAATTATTTAAGGTAATTATATGAGGTTATATTTGGAGATTAATTATTAAAAAAATTTAGTAAGTATTTCCAAATATATTTTTCTTGTTAAGATTGATTATCCCTAAGAAAGTTAATTAAATACTTATTTTAAAAAAACTTCCATATACTTTTACGAAAAAATGACATTTTGCGGTTTGATTTTCTTCCTGTTGAATGCACCCAATTTATCAGAGTTTACAGATGCTTAGGTGCAAGTCACAAAATAAATTTAAAATGGACAAACTTCCATTAACAGAGAATATTGTTCAAGTAGTAGGGTATGAAACAAAATTTTCATAAGTATAAAAGCTAATCAAATGATCACAAAATAACCCTATTAAAACTAATTAACTTCCAATTGATGTATAATATATTTTAATTTTCCAATGAATAAAGAGGATAGATGAGTAAAAAAATGAAAAAGAACTCATAATTTTTTTTACAGGGCAATTGGTCTAAAGTGCGACTCTCATGTCCCTATTTTTAATTACAAGGACTAACAAAAAGAGTTGATTTTTTAGTGAACAACAAAAAAATGTTTAAATCCATACTATCATCTTCTGATAAGCAAGGAGGCATGGCACATAAACAGCCCCTCATTAGTGTTGTGTTTTCAATCGTGCATGGCACGTGCATTCCATTGTATTAATGTATATTCCTAAAAGTTTAATTTTTCAAAAAAGTAAAATATTTATACAGTTTAGTAAAAAATTCTTAAATATTTTTTAGTGGAAAATAGCATTTTACAATTTAATTTTATGTACATTCAATCCGCACAACTGTTCAGAGTTTATACATGAACAGATTGATTTTATGCACGTTCAACGCACACAATTCTTTCAGAGTTTATACATGCTTGGGTGCTAGATAATGAATGTAAATATTTGTCACAATCAATAAAGGAATTAGATTATAAGAAAGAGCAATAATAAATTTAGTTTTTAGTAACGAGGTAGGTCAAGCTCAGAAGAACAGATGAAGAGTGTTGACTTCTATGCCTCTAACTGGTTTACTTATGCTCCCCGTTCTAGTGAAAGCAGCAAGGTCTGTAATTGATGGATCCGAAGCATTAGGTTGATCATTCTCTGTCACAGAAGAAATTTAAAGTACTTTAGTTAAACAACATATTAATGATAATAATGTAACAATATTACCGTAGAATCTTCTATCAATTGCAACAATCACTTTTTTTCCCTTTCGGCCAAGATAGCTTCTTCATGTTCTCAAATTGCAGAATATGTAGTTGGAAGTTTCTTTCAAACTTCGTGACTATGACATCATACTTAATGCACCTAAAATCATATTTTTATACTTTTCCCCCATTTTATCTATTTATCCATAACATTAAACATTGAACTTCAAAAAGTGTTGTTTTTAGTGATTATCAGCAGAGAAACATATTTTTAAAAGGATAAATTGTCCTCTCTACTAGAATTTTTTATCCCAAAACTCTCAACCAAAAAAAGTGATCAGAAGAGAGGCAAGAAAGACGTCTTCGAAAAATGAAATAGAAGAAGAAGATATAGTGAAAAATAAATGAAAATTTGAATAGATACATTTTTTCTTCATATAGGAAAACAGATAGGGTACGTAAATGGCACGGTATAATTTTAATGTTTTTAATTGTGCATCGAATGTGCATATCATAGTATTAATGTCATTTTTTGAACCCTAGTATTAACATAATAAATTCAAATAAATCATCAACCATAAAAATGAATTTAAATATTTTAGATCATATCATTCTTGTGACAATCCCATGGACTATTTAAATTTCATTGTTCAGCTTTCCATTTTCTCCATCTACCACACTAGCCACCTCCCTTTTTGGAAATTCAACTTAAACTTATGTTTTAAGAATTATGTGCATGTTCAATCATACGTCAATTCCTAGTTGGAAATTATCATTATCTACAAAATAGTTGAGCTTCATTACACTTCCAATTCCATTGATGAAGTTTATGCATATTTTCTACATGTAAATATATGGATGTTGCTAATGCTTCTGCGCTGGATATGAAATTGTAATTTTTTTAAAGGAAACCAAATATATTATCAATGTGAAATAACTTTTTATGACAACAAAGATTTAAAAAAATTAATTATACTAGGAGAATTATTATTTAAACATTTTGATAAGTGTTTCTCAATTTATTGATCTTGGAAAGGTTGAATTTTTTCAGAGAAAGTTACTTAATTAATTACCTACTTCCAAAAAAAATACAATTTTTTAAACCGGAAAAATAACATTTTTCAAAAAAATGTTATTAATTGCACGCAATTGTCCATTGTTTACACATGCTTACGTGTTGGATATTAAACTATAAAAAATTTCCATAATCAATAGAGGAATAAGGTAACAAGAAGGATTAACAGAAAGTGTTGTTTTCGGTTAGTGAACAATAAACTATTGTTTGAATATAAGAGTAAGTGGTTGATCAGTTGCACCATAATACTTAGAAGCATGAATTCTCAGAGGTTATGATGATCTTAGCTAAATTACATCAAGAGGAGACTAATTCTTGTTGAGACATAATGGTCTACTCTGTTGAAGAAGGGTGATATCAGGTTGCAGGGATGTAAGTTTGGTATCCATGAGTTGCAATGAAAACTTCTCGGTGGAAAGTTTGCACTCATGGATGGCAATGACAAAACTCATGTCAAAAATCCATTTTCTTTGAAGGTGGATCAGTTTACCGGAACAATACCCGGTGACCTCGTAGATTTCTTCATTTCAAACAGGATTTCAAGGCTTTCCAGCGATACTTAAATATGTTAATCAGCAAGACGATAAATCGATCAAACAGTTTTAAGGTTATGTTCCATTAATAAATAACAACAACACCCAAGCACTAAGCCTACATCTCTGCTACCTAATCTGGTCAATGTTGCTAAATATTTGTCTAAAAAGTTGTACTCGATATTTCAAAAGGCTAAAAAATGAGTTACATCTCCAATTCGGTTTGTCCAACTATTGTACTGCTTACTACTAATTAATAATAATCTATCTTTTATAGTAATTTTTTTTTTAATTTTTGCATTTTTCTTCTGATAAGCAAGGAGATATGACAAGTAGATGGTACGATATTAGGGTACTGTTTTCAGTCATGCATGGTATATGCATGTCATGGTATTAGTGTAGCGTTTTAAACACCCATACTAATTTAAGAAATTTATAATAATATTCTAGCATAAAAAATAATTAAGACTTCAAATCTTATCTTTCTTGTGAAAATTAACCGGACTATTTAAGTTGCATCAGGTACTATCCCATTGTCACTGCCCCATCACTATTCTCTCTGGAAATTCAAACTGCACCAGTATACATGTTAGTTTAACGTCTATTTCTGGGTGAAAATTGTCACTCTCTGCAAATTAGTTGAGCTTTATTCAATTCCACTAATTTCTCAATCCCACCTTAAATTACACACCAATCATTATCACTAGGTTTAAGAAGATTTTTTTACCATTAATATGTTTACTTGCGAATAATAATGGCAATTAAAAAATTGGTATTTGAAAACTACTTGTTACGACGAATTCAACAATATAACATACGATAATATTGTTTCTCATATATCTTTTCAAATATGCGTTCAATTTTTCTAGAGAATAGTGCCCAAAAAGCAAGTGGGTAATTTAAATTGGGATGACGATCTAAGATAATTAATTTGACATTCATTTTTATGATAACAACGACAAAACTATTATTTATATGAGGGTTATATTTGGAGATTAATTATTCAAAAAATTTAGTAAGTATTTCCAAATATTTTTTTTTAAGATCGATTATCCCTAAGAAAGTTAATGAAATACCTAGTTTCCAAAAACTTGTATATACTATTTTGAAAAAAAGACATTTTGAGGTTTGATTTTCTTCAGGTTCGGTGCACGCAATCGATCTTGATATTGATTTTACACATGCTTAGGTACTAGATATTGATTTTTTATGTTTTGTCACAGTTTTTTTTTATCGAGCACATCTTTAATTTTTGTATTAGTGTAGTGTTTTAAACCACCATACTGAATTCTCGGTATCCGTTAGTTACAACCAAAATTTCTCGATAGCGACTTTACACTCATGGACGACAATGAAGAAAACTCATGTCAAAAATCTCTTTTCTTTCTAATTAGAGGGCAGATCAGTTTACCGGAATAATACAAGGTGACCCCATAGATTTCTTCATTCCAACTAGAATTTCAAGGCTTTCCAGCGGTACTTGAAGACGTTAATCAGAAAGACGATAAATCAATCAAGCTGTTTTTAGGTTATATTCTAAATCAAAACAAACAACCAAGCACTAAACCAACATCTCTGCTACCTGAACTGGTTAATGTTAAAATATATTTGTCTAATAAGTTGTATTCGATATTTCAAAGGGCTAAAAAATGAGTTACATATCCACCTCGGTTTTATCCAACAATTTTCTTCTGATAAGCAAAGATATATGACACATAGATGGAATGATATAAGTGTAGTCATTTCATTCGTGCATGTCATAGTATTAGTGACGTATTTTAAACCACAATACTAATTTAAGAAATTAATATTCATATTCTAGTATGAAAATGAATTTAAGACTTCAAGATCCCGTCTTTCTTGTGAAAATCAATCGGACTATTTAAGTTGCATCAGGTGCCGTCCCATTGTTATGGTTCCTTCACTTTTCTCTCTGGAAATTAAAATTGCACTTATGCTATAAGAACAGTGTGCAAGTTAGTCTTACGTCAATTCCTGGTTGAAAATTGTCATTGTATGCAAATTAGCTGAGCTTTATTCAGTTCCACTACTGCCTCCATTCCAGCTTATATTACACACCAATCATCATCATGTTACTTAAGAAGAATTTTTTACCATTAATATGTTTACCTACGTATAATAACGACAATTAAAAAGTTGATATCTGAAAACTACTTGTTACGACGAATTCAACAATGTCACGTATGATAATATTGTTGCTCATGTATCTTTTCAAATATGTTTTCAAAGTTTGATAGATAATAATGTACAAACATAAAGTGGGTAGTTTAAGCTGGGACGGATGGAGTACTAGAGTTTATGCACGTTTTCTGCAAATAGTTTTCTGGATATTGCTAATACTTTTTGTTTTTTTAAATAAGATCACCTCCAAAGGAAGTGAGGGGATTAATGGGCACCCCAAGCCCTAAGATAAATTTGAAATGGTAAGGAGTTATAGGTTACAATGGAAAGTATTAAGAGTATAAATGAAGCTAGGGAGTTCCCCTTAAAGCCCCTACCCCCGTGTGGACTTTAAGGAGCCGGACTTAAACCCTTGTACAAAAACTATTTACTTGAATAGATTTGATTACATAGATAAACAAATTGTTTATTCGAGTAATCACATCTATTCGTTGACTATAAGTAAGTGATAACACTTTAGTCGAAAATATTTCAAAAGTGGAACTCCCAAGTATTTGGCACGTTGAAGAGACCAATGTGTAATGAACTCCATATTTTTTGTTGCTTTTCCGTCCTTTGTAGGGTGGTGTTCCCAGTATCAATAGATGATTTGCCTCCGTTTCATTTGTAAAAAGAAGGAACAACTTAGTAGATATGCTCTAATAACTGTCCGTTTGAGTCTCTATATACAACTCCCAATCCTTCCTTACCAGTTTCAGCTTTCCATGTACCATCAACATTAATTTTGAGGACATCAGTTGGGGGCTTAATCCATTTCAAAATTTGGATCGTTGGTTTAGGAGGTGGCCTAACCGTAGGAATAACTGCCTGCAGTGCAAGGTTTTTATCAAAGTTTGAGGCCGAGATATCAATTTTGACAACATTGGGAAGAATAATAGCTCCTTGATTCCCTTTAGAATGAGAGTAGAAGATGGCCTTGCTCCATCATAAAGAACTCTATTTTTTCTTTCCATAAGAACCAGCAAGTCAAAGAAGGCAATATAACTAACAAGAGTTGATGTATGGTAGAGGAACCCCTGAAAGTTCAATAGAATGAAAGTATTTCACATATAGAATCAAATAAAAAATTGACAAATAAACCCAGGATTAAGTTGATTTCTTTCTATACATTACCAGCTAGTGGACATGAGTTAAAAAATGATCCAGAGAATCTATATGATTGCAAGCAACACATTTAAATGTAATTTGAAAGCCAGAGAAGATTACAATGTCATCAAAATGCAGAGTACAATTTATAACCTTCCACATGAAAATAGAGTGTTTTTAAGCCGGTTATTCCAAATCATCTTTGTAGAGGGATTGTTACCTGGTTGTTGTGTGAAAAGTCTGTATGCACTTTTGAAAGTGAAGTGACCCTTTGATTCCAGTTTTAATATGAGTTGATTAACTCTTAGAGGATTAATGGTTGTATCCTGCAAAAAAAAAGAGTATCACTGTTAAAGAAAGTAATCAGTTGTGGTAACAGTACATCTTTGTTATTATTAAACTGATTCACTGAGCAGGAGATAGGAATATAGGTGAGTGAAGGGTCAATAGTGTCTATAAGAGGACCCTGGTCAGTCCAGTTAGAGGACAAAAAATTTCATGTTCCCTTTCCATGAATCACTCTAGTGTTAAGATCCCCAATCTGATTTACCATGCAGATTAATTTCCATATATGAGATTTCCTATGTGAATCCTTCAGAGGCCAAAGTAATTGTGCCCACAAGGTAGTTCCCTGTTGGAACATCCACCAGAGCTTGAGGGAACAAGCTGCAATAATATTTTTGATGGATCTGAAACCTAACCCGTTATGATCTTTCCCCGTACAAAGTGCTAACCATTTTCTCTATATTTTATTCTGTTTTCCCTGGAATTGCCCCCAAAAAACCTAGTAATTCTAGATTCAATGGTTTTTATAGTCCACTTGGTTAATTTTAAGACTGCTCAAATGTGTTGCGGCAGCGAGTAAATGCATGACTCAATTAATATCACCTTACCTCCGGAACCCAGCCAGTGGTTCTTCCAATTGAGGATCCTTTTGTCTATCGGTTCAATTAACAGCTGCAAGTGTATGTTCAATGTTCTACTAGTAAACACATGACACCCTAGTTATTTGAATGACATAGAACCCTTTTTCATACCTAGTATGTTTCTAATCATGTAAATTCTAGCAATTGTAGCATGTTTACTAGGGTAGAATTCTTATTTGTCCTAGTTAATTTTTTTTCCTGTGGTTAATTCAAACATCACCAGGAAGATGATTGTGTCGTCCGTGTAGTTGAGGTGGGAGACATGGTTAGAACTGGGTGGAAGTTGAAAAGGTTGCATGCTTTGATTATGGAATATGAATTCAATGATCCTAGTAAAGGATTCAGAGAATAGATTAAATAGAAAGGGGGAGAGTGGATCACCTTGTTTGAAACCATGTGATGCTTTGAAGAATCCCACTGCCTTGCCATTAATTAGAACTGAAAAGAAAGCATGTGATAGATTTTTCATGATACAGTGGACAACTCTACCATGAAATCCAAAACGTAGAAGAATGCTATTAAGGAAAAACCCTTTAACCCTATCGAAAGCCTTTTGTAGGTCAAGCTTAGGATGCAATTTGGGACAATATATTTTTTATGTAAGAACCTCATCATTTCTGGTAAATACTACAAGTTATCAGAAATATCTCTTCCCTTCATGAAGGCAGATTGGTGAGGTGATATTAGTTTATCCATTAACAGTTTTAATCTCTCCATGAGGATCTTCGAGAAGATTTTGTTAGACACATTCGATAAACTAATAGGCCTGTAATTATCGAATAAGGATGAAACATGTTTTTTTTGGTATTAATGTAATCCAAGAGCTACACCCCTAGGCACTGATTTAGAGACTAGGAAATCATTGGCTACCTAAAGATGGTCGGTGTATATTATATCCCATGATTTAGGGTAGAACTTACTCGAGAATCCATCCAGGTCCGAGCAACTTTTTTTATTTAAGTTCTCACTATATTATTAAGGTCAACCATTGTGACAGGTTTCATAAGTTCCTGGTTATCCTCAATGGTGACGAGACTCGGAATTTGAATCAAGAAATGAGGTAGTATGTAGCCGAATTCGTCTGCTGTGAATCTGAGAGCAGATCTTCATAGTATTGAAGTGTCTCGGATTCAATTTGATCCAATTGGTCTAGCCAAACACCATGTCTACTTTCTATCTTAGTAATCCTAAGCCTGCAATTTCTCTCCATAACCGTTTTATGAAAGAAATTGGTGTTATCATCTCCCTCTTTGATCCATTTAACCCTTGCTTTTTGTTTCCAGAATTTCTCTTTCTCTTTTAAGGCTCTAATAAGGAGTGTTTTCTCTCTATTTAGCTATATCAAGTTATCCTCTGAGCGAGTACTATCATAAATTATTTCCTGTAGTCTAAGAGATTCCTCAGCCATATTGACATTTTGATCTATGTTACCAAAGCACTCCCTGTTCCATGTTCTCATCAATTTTTTCAGCCTAATGAGTTTGACATGGAAACCAAGCATCCCAGAAGCAGTTACAAGTTCCAGCCAGTTTTGTTTAATAATTTCGTTAAGCTCAGGTCTTTGTTAACAAGCATCTATGAAATTGAAAGGCCTGGGGGAGGTGGGTATTCTGGTTCGAATCTGGAGTAGCAAGGGGCTGTGGTCAGAAAATAGCTTATTTAAGGTTTGTATAGAAGAGCGGGGGAAGTTTTCAGACCATGTACCCGAGCTTAGGCCTCTATCCAGTCTCTTGGAGGTGGGGTTCCTAAGCCTGGAGTTTGTCCATGTAAAGAGGTTGCCAACCGTAGGTATTTCAGTTACGCCACTAGATTCAATGAAGTCTCTAAAGTCCCTAATACTTCCTAGGCCAGGTGTTGCAGGACCCTTATATTCATCAATAAAGTTAATAGCATTAAAGCCACCAATAAATAACGTATCCTTAGTAGCCAATTTTTGGAGCTCAGACCACATATCCAGTCTACCGTCCCTAGTTCTAAGGCCGTATGTGAATGCAGCTTCCATAGCAATATTCA
>JAULKJ010246949.1:0-13597 GCA_032355405.1 Rubia balearica
GAAGATCCAGAAAAGCACCTGTCTTAGTTTCATCTAGTTTGTACCAACATAAAGCTATCGAGAGTCTTGGAGGAAGACTACAATTTGAGGTTATTTCCCCTCTCACTCCAGGATGCGGCCAAATATTGGTTGTACTACCTTTCGCCCTGTTGCATCACCTTTTGGATGGACATGAAGCGCATATTTCTGGAGAAATACTTTCCCGCCTTAAAGTTTACAGGGTTGAAGAAGCAGCTTAACAATATCTCTCAGTTCACTAATTAATCCCTCTACAAGTATTGGGAACATTTCAAGAGGCTATTGGCAAGCTGTCTATATCATCCATTCAAGTAGGGGGATTTGATACATTATCTCCTCTAGAGGTTGTGTGATGATGACATGTGAATGGTAAATATCTATTGCAATGATTCAATCACCAACAAGAGCTTAAGGGATGCAATGTTACTTTTTTGATGAAATAGCAATAGAACAAGGCTGTTTGGTACAAGATATAGAGTGAAAATTATGGATGAGCCGTCTCATTTTCTGAAGATAGAAGAGCCATTCCCAGCTCTTGATTCTTTGATGAGGGAGTTTATGAAAGGGGGAGAGGGGTTCGACAAGTAAAAGTGTGTGGCATTTCCTGTTTCGATCATAACACCAATTTTTATCAACAAGTGGTGGAAGATTTGGAGGAGGTTAAGCCATTGGATTTCAACAATGGTGGCAATAGGTAACAAGTCCGTAGGGAAATAATGCAAGCTATTTTCCATGTGTTAGCCAATGCATTTAACACATTTATTATCATTTTTTGGTTGATTGCTAGTTTTAGTTAGAGGGTCATTATTGGTTTTCCTATTTAGATCCCGATTTTTGTAGACTTAATTGAAGTTAATGGACACTTTGTATTTACGGGCACATATATCTTCCTTTATTATCTTATTAGTAGGTTGCTCGTGAGTATGTTTTCATTATCCTTTGTACAAGGCTATTCGCGAGGTTGGTAGTAGATATTTGAAGGCCATTTGTAAAGATGGTAGAAGATATCCAAGGCCATTCATAAGCTTGGTAATAGATTAAAGGCCACAGATAGCAAAGAGTGGTAGTAGATAAAATTTGTACCAAGAAAGGCGGATTTGAGGTTGTTTGAGGTTGCACAGAGGGATTGAAGGCCAAGAAAGAAACGGAGGGATCGTTGTTCGAGGTGGCACGGAGTTCTGGGAAAATATGAGAAAAATCAGCCCTTGAGAGTTGTACCATTGGATTTCTATTCACGATTGCTATAAAACCGGCTATTAGAACTCCCAATTCATAACAACTATTCATCCTTATAGGAACAAACAAGTCAGCCGACCAAACTAGCCACAGGCAGCATGACCGCACATGGCCAGCACAAGGCCAAGCCTTGTACAACCCGTACCAATTGACATGGCCCGTGTCAGGAGGCCTTGGCATGGCCCGTTCTACCCAACAGAGGCCGTTCAAATTTCCAGCATGGACAGTCCCCGTTGCGGTTGGCCATGCACTTTAGGTAACCTTTTCACTCTAAAAAAGGCCAAGCATGGAAGCGGGACATTCAATTTTACATGGCCCACGCCGTTTCAAATCACAAATACCAAGACCATCCAATGAGGTATGAATAATGGCATTGGGCACACTAAAATACAGAGAAAAATGAGGTTCCTACCGATGGGATGCGCCAATTAATGCAGGACACGAATTAAAAGCACAAAAAATAGAGTTCCTGCCAATGACCCATGCTCGCACGAGGGGAATGGCTCGTGCCAATGACAATGGCCCATGGTAGCATAGGGAGAATAGCCCATGCCAATGCCAACATGTTGGCTTGCAAAAGGCTCCCTCGGTCGGCATGGGCAGTGCCACGTGCCACCCCCGCACTAGTCACGGCTGCTAGTTTTTTTGGTCATTTTAGCTAATTTTTTAGGTCCAATTTTCTTTTACTATACATATGAACCTATGTCCACTAGGTTTTAAGTTGATGCTAATTTTTAGATCTCAAGAGTAGGCTAGAGAGAGAAAATACCCTTCCTTCTCTGTAGGTTCTTTTCTCTTCATCTTTTTCTTTTACCCAAAAGTGTTGAATCCAATGAAATACTTGGGTTGAATACTAGGGGATTAGGGATCTTACTCTGGGATAATATTTGTATTCATGTGTTAATGTTCATTTTGTGAGATATCTAGATCTACCTAATTCTATGTGTTTTGTGATTATTTTATTGGTTTGTTCTTAATATTCTTGTGAATTACATGATTGTCACACTTTTTTTTTTCACACAACTAATTATACTTTCATGTTGGTGCACTATTTCTACCCGCAAAGAAACCTAGATGCGCTTGGGGTGATGATAGTCTGAAACTGGGTGTTTATACGAAGGTTACCATTATTAATCGTCAAGATCGACCAAGCTCTAGCTAGCAGATCAATAAGGTCTGAAGGGTTGCAGATGGATATTTATTAGGCAGCAAACTAGGATTATATTGTTGATCATAGAGCTATTGATAAGACCTTTTTTTTCTTTGCCTTTTGTAGGCCTAGGAGTATTTTATTTGTGGTGTTCTTCCTGCGACTTAATCGCACGAGAGGGAATCAGACCTGCACAATGAGCCATAGCTATTGTTGCACTCTCCTAGTTGTAGAGGCAAGACTGATGGAAGATTTTATATGTGCACCTCTATGTAACAGATAGGGGAAAGTTTTAACCATTTTCCTTACCATGCGTCACAAACAATAGAATAGGGTTTAGTTCTTGTATTTGATGAAATCGATGAATGACATGACATTAACCATGTTCTGCAATTATTCTCAGAGTGTTAGTTTATATTGTTATTTCTCATGATTAATTGCATGCTAGTCGTTGTTAGTACAAATTTCCCCCAATGACTATTTTTATAACACTGTTTATTCCTAACACGTGGTCGGATTGATGACCCTATCACGTTTGTTTTTAGTTAATGAATATATTCTTAAAAAATATGTTGATGACCACGGTACTTGCCAATATCTACCATTTTTTATAGAAACAATACAAATCTCTATCTTTGACATTGTCCCCCATCTTAGTTATTAGTGGATCTCCCATGAAATGTATTTCATTAGCGAAGCTTGAGAGGGGGGGTTAGCAAACAATTAGGGTTCCGTGGGAACCAAAGAGGTGAAAGGCAAGACCCCTTCTCAAAGACCTTCAACCCGAGGTACCGCGATCACCCCATCTTCAGTTGGCGTTAGAAGAATTAAGTGCAAATGTATAATAGACATGGAAAAGATCCACCTCAACCCTATCTAAGGGAAGAAGTCCCTTCCAACAACAATGACTCACTCTACAAGTTAGACTAAGAAGAAATCTTGGAAGTAATCTCTCAATTGGCAAAGAAGCATGATGTTTTTGCATAGCGCACAAGGTGTGAGATTAAAGATCTCAGGACTAGGAAATTTTTGAGCATTAAAAGTATTGAAATCTAAGTGGGGAAACTCACTATATCGGTGAGCCAATTTAAGGCAAAAAAATATGGCAAATTGTAGCTGCTATGGTTTCTAGACCATTTTGGGCCTTTTTCATGGCCCAATTCCCTGATACTATATATATATGGACCTATGTCTACTAAATTTTAAGTTTATGCTCATTTTTAAAGTTCAAGAGTAGGCTAGAGATAGAAAGTCTTCTTCATTCTCTCTAGGTTCTCTTCTTTTCTTCTATTTATTTTTTCATATTCCCAAAAGTGTTGAATCCAATGAAATACTTGCGTTTAATGCTTAGGGAGTAGTTAATTAACTTGGGGATCATATTTGTAATCATGTATGAATGTTCGGTTAGTGAGATTTCTTAGATTTGCCCGTTTCTATCTGTTTTTTTATTAATATATTCGCTTGTTTTTCTTGTTCTTTTTAATTACATTTTTGTCACATTAAGCTAGCACACACCATAGTCTAGTTTCATGTTTGTGAAATTGTAGATACCCACCAAGGAAGGAGATGTGCTTGGGGTAATGATAGTCCGAAACTGTGTAGGTGTATGCATGTGGGTTGTCGAGTCAATGCTTCAATCGACCATACACTGTTAAGATACGAGTTGGTCTGAAGGTTTACGGGTAGAGATATTTAAAGTAGAAAGCTAGTGTTAGCTTTACAACACTAGAGCCACCGATAAGGTGTTTCACCCCCTTTGCCTTTTGAGGCCTAAGGGGAAACATTCATGGCGTAGTTACCGGGATGTAATAGAAACTTGGAGATTCAGATCAGCAGAGCAGGTAGGGCCGTTGTTGCACTCCCCTGACTGTAGGATTACATGTGCACCCAACGTAACGGGTATGGGAAAGTGTTGACCATTAAGCACAAGACGTGTAACAAGCTTTAGAATAGGTTTATAGTTATTATATGTGATGGAATTGAGTATTGAAACAACATTAATCATGCTAAGAAAATATTCCCCAAGTTCTGTCTTATATGGTTTATTCTGAATTAAATTACATGCTAGAATTTGTTAGTAAACTCCCCTTCCCCAATGCCCATTTTACCTTTAATGATTATTTCTTACACGTGATCGAATTGACGACCCGATCGTAGTTGTGTGTAGTTGATTATACTATTCCCAACATCTCTGTGAATGACCCCGGTACATGCCACTATCTACCATTTTGGAAGCACAATGGTAAGAACAGGAGCAACAATATAAATTTCAATCTTTGAACCTTAATACTTAGCCCCTCATTAGGTTAATTAAGTGGATCTCCCATGATTTATTTGTACGACCCTGGGAGAGGATGGGTCAAATTTTTGTGCCGCTGTCGGGATGTTAGTTTAAAGGTCTAGTAGTTAACCTACATTGCGTATTAGTGGAGTAATTATTTTTATACTTTTGTTTTCTGGAAAAGTTATTGCTTGAGTTCTTGGTGCAAATCGAGAACCCTTGCACTACGATTCTAAACTTTGTGTTTTCTTTATTTTTAGTGAAAAAACCATAAACAATAGAAGATGTGGGGGAGTGAGTGCTCAATGTATGAGACTTTGTAGGGTGTGTAATCAAGATCACTCTACAGACATGTTTTAGGTTAAGGGAGTATATGATAGAGATGGAACTTGCCGTATTGCAAGATAAACGAGAACGAGCATGGCGAGCATGCCTTAACTCACCTAGTTCTGTCAAACGATACACCCTCACGTCTTCTTGTGAAGAAATACTTGGAGCTTTAACCCATCTTGCTAAAGCTGTTTACTCACTTCAAAACTAAATATTTGGCTGCATAAGAGATTTTGCAAATAAACTCTCCTCGGGTGTTGAGAAATTTAGGGGGAAATTGAGAGAGTTAATATAGAAGTTGAGTCAATTGGTGGGGAGACAGAAACTCTTTTGATGAGAAAGATCCACCTCCTCCTTTTTTTGATGGGATTAGATATAATCAAGACAAGGATCATTGGAATGAGACATTCATGATTCTCAACCATTGCGAGGTTAGTATTTCTCTCTTTGAAATTATCAATTTTATGCCTGAATGTGAAAATTGATGAACAAAAAATCATTCCCTCCTCATGCAACTTGACCTTCCTCCTAAATGTAAAGATCCTAAAATATTTTTTATTTCTTCCACAATTCAATAAACTTATATTTAAGGTGATATGGTGGATTTAGGTGCATCCATTTATGTTATACCTTACTTTTTGTATAGATCATTGAATTTTCCAAGAATGCAGGTGGTGGTCCATTTGACCAATCGCTCCAAAATATACCCAAGAGGTATCGTAGAGGATGTGATTCTTAAGATAAATGGACTAACTTTTCCCATTGATTTCTTTATCTTAGAAATGGAAAATGAGAATAAGGCCACCTCTATATTATTAGAGACACCCTTCTTAAAAACTGCTAAGGCTAAAGTTGATGTGCATACCAGGAAGTTGACCATAGAGTGGGGTAAATGCATTTTGGAGTTCAACATGTATGAGAGTGTGAATTGCATTGTTGATGAGTCGACTCCTGTCATAATTGATTATTTGGTTGATATTATGCAAGAGGTTTTTGATGCTGCTATGAATGTGGCTTTAGGTAATAATCCTTTTAATGATGTTCACTTTGATCCAAGAAATTCCAATTTAGTGGAGAATGTGGGGGGGGGAGGCGTTGATCCCCATATTGATACTCGCATAGAGGCGTTACCCAAGAACTTAGATGACTTAGTGATGCCTGAAACCAATCCTTCAATAGAGGAACCACCAGTAGTCAAGCTTAACCCTTTACCTGAAGACTTGAAGTATGTATTTTCAGGTGAGGGTGAGACATTATCGGTTATTATTTCTAGTAGGCTTACTAGTGACTAAGAGGATAGGTTGATTACATTTCTTAGTAAATTCAAGGGAGGCACAGGTTGGACTTTAGCAGATAACAAAGGTATAAGTCTCTCAATGCACCATATATTATTGGAAGATGGTGTAAAATCTATACGCCAACCTTAAAGGCGGTTAAACCCACCAATTATGGAAGTAATTAAAGGTGAGGCCCTTAAGATAGTTAAGGAAAGGGCGATATATCCTATCTCCGATAGTAAAAAGGTAAGTATCACTCAAGTGCTTAAAAAATGGTGGGGTGATTGTGGTAGAGAACGAGAATAGGATTTGGTCCTCACTTGTATTTAAAACTAGTGGTGAGTTTGTATTGATGATTGCCGCTTAAATGCGGTAACTCGTAATGATCATTTTCCCTTACCTTTCATCAACCAAATGATTGAGATATTAGCCATTCATTACCACTATTCCTTCCTCGATGGTTATTTGGGATATATCCAAATAGCCATCGATCCGGAAGACCAAGAGAAAACAACATTCACATACCCTTTTAGCACTTTTGCCTATAGGCAGATGCCTTTTGGTCTTTGTAATGCCGCGGGTACCTTTCGAATATTCATGGTTAGCATATTCTCGGAGTTTATGGAGATTTTTGTTGAAGTCTTCATGGATAATTTCACCTTTATGGATATTACTTGGACTCATGCTTGCATCACCTAACACTTGTGCTAGAAAAGTGTATTGACACCAACCTTGTTATAAACTTTGAGATATGTCACTTTATGGTAGGAAAGGGCATTGTTCTAGGTCATGTGGTGTCGGCTCAAGAACTAGAAGTGGATAAGGCTAAAGTATGCACAATCAAATCCTTCTCCTACCCCACTTATTTGAGAGACATTAGGTCATTCTTAGGTCATGCTGGATTTTACCGTGTTTCATTGAGGATTCCTCTCATATTTTTTCCCTTATGCAATCTTTTTCAAAAGGATGTTGAATTCATTTTTTTATGGGGGGGGGGCAGAAAAGCCTTCGACACTTTGAAGGAAATGCTTTTTACTGCTTCTACTATTTAGCTCGCAACTGGTCCCTTCCTTTGAAATTAATATGCGATGCAAGTGATTAGGCCGTAGGAGAGGTATTAGGCTAGAAGGGTGAGAGAGTACCACATGTCCCTTACTATGCGTCAGTGACTCTTAATGATGCACAACATAATTACTCCTCCACCGAGAAAGAGTTACCGGATGTAGTATTTACACTTGAGAAGTTTAGACAGTACCTTTTAGGCACCAAGGTCATTGTATTCACCGATCATGTGGCTCTCTGCTATTTGATGTCTAAGAAAGAAGCAAAACCTAGGCTTATTAGGTTGATACTTCTTTTGAGTTAGTTTGACATTGCAGTGAGAGACAAAAGGGGAAGTGAGAATGTAGTGGCCGACTATTTGAGTAGACTGAAAACCCTAGAGAGCTTAGATCCTACTAAGGAAAAAGTTAAGTTGGAACACATTTGGGAAGAATTTCACGAAAAATAATTTTTCAGTGTAACAACTAGCCAACCTTGGTAGCTTACCTAGTGAATTACCTTGCCACAGAAGAGTTTCCCCTCTCCTTTGGATTAAGGTGAAGGAATATTTTTAGGATGACCTTTACCTCTGAAAACAATTCCTTGATCAAGATATTAGGAGATGTTTTTGCAAAGATGAGGTTGAGCAATCCTTATACTTTTCCATTCTTCCAATGTAGGTGGACATTTTGGGTATAAAATAACCGCTAAGAGTATAGCGGAATGTGTCCTTTACTGTGCCAACATGTTAAAACATACTAGAGAGTTCATTTTAGTTTGTGATAGGTGCCAAAAGAAGGGCAGTATCTCATTAAAAAATTAGATAGCCCAAGTTCTCTCAATGCCGGAAGAGATTTTTTATGTGTGGGGAAAGGATTTCATGGGCTCTTTCCCTAAGTCCAATGGAAACTATTGTATCCTAGTGGTGGTGGATTATATGTTTACATGGGCCGAGGCTAGAGAAAGAAAAATAAATAACGCGGAAACCATGATAAGTTTCCTCAAATCGAATATCTTTTCACAGTTCGGTATACCCCGAACCATAATTAGTGATAGAGGTACTCACTTTTGTAATAAAATAAAGGGATCTTTGCTAAAAAAAAAATTGGAGTGACCCACAGGACATCCACCTCTTACCACCCACAAACAAATGGCCAAACAAAAATATCCAATCGTGAAATCAAGACTATCATTGAAAAATGGTAGACCCATCTAGAAAGGATTGGAGTGCTAGATTTGATTATGCATTTTGGGCGTATCGGACTGCATAGAAAACCTATAGGCATGTCACCTTTTCGGATTATTTTTGGCAAGAGATGCCACCTCCCGGTCGAATTTGGGTTCAAAACATATTGGGCTGTTAAACGATTGGACATGAACTTGAGTGAAGCCTGGAAACATGGGAAGTTGCAACTCCAAGAATTTGAAGAAATTAGATGAGTTCCTATGACACCACACTAATTTCCAAGGAAAATATAAAATCACAACATGGTGAGAAAATAGTGAAGGAGAACTTTTTTATGCAACTAAAATTCCTCGTCCTCCACTCCCGACTACTTCTTTTTTGGGTAAATTGTGGTCAAGGTGGGGAGATCCATATGTTGTAACAGCGTATATGATCAAGGAGAAATAGAGGTAGAAGATGAGGAGAATGGAACCAAGTGGTTAGTCAATGGGCAAAGGAGAGTGGGGAAATTTGGGAGTAGACAAGGAGGGATATCCCCTCATTGGCGAGAAAATCCAAGAATGAACTCTCCTATTACAAATTATTCGTGAGGATGCAAATTAAAAAATAAATGTTACTTTCATTTTGTGTTGGTAGATTTTGATTATTTCGTAATGTTTATATTGTGTTTGATATTTGGTGTCACTTTTTGGGAATGATAGTCATGAAACTATTTTGTGGAACAGTACTATTCTAGGTTTTCTTTATTTTTTGTTGAAATTCTACGGTGAATTTCAAAACAAGAAATACAGATGATTCTTAATTATTTGCAACCTTCCTTTTCACCCAAGCTACATTCATTGCGGATAATGCATGACTAAATATGGGAGAGGGGTTGGAATACCTTCATGATGGCCTATGATTTGGATGGATGATAACTATTTTGATGACTACTTTTTCCTTGTTCTTGGTACTTTCCCTCATTTGGATTCGTGCAATTTTGGTTATTTGTTTGTTTTTATTTGTGAGGGAACCGTTTTGTAGTTTGCTTTTGGGGGAATGTTTTGGGATGAACATTTTGGTTGTATAATTTTTTATTTTTCATTATCCTTATGTATTATGAAGCCCACCCTAGGGGCATTTTTTGCTACAAAAATATTAAAAATTTTGAAAACAAAATATGCCCGGCTAACTTTGAAACCCGAAAATTAGGCAAAAAGGGGAAGAAAGCACGTATGGGTCGAAAGACCAAGGTATAAAGGAGAGGCTAGGGCTAGATAGGTTGGGAAACCTTGTAAAAAATGAGAGGCCGTGTGGAAAAAGGTTAGAAGTGAGCTTAGCATGTGTGATTGCTTGGATGAAAACTCTAAAGGGCTCTTATGAAAAATGAGAGAAATTGGAAACGGAATTTGAACATCTTTTGTCCATCATTGGCGGTTTCTTCATCAACAAATCTTGGATTGTCTTCGGTGGAGTAAGCTAGTTTAGCACTTATTATTCTACTTCACTTTTTTTCTCTTTTTATTTTATGTAATTTTGGTTGATAGGTTACTTTAGCATCTTCGAAGAGAGTGAGAGTTGTGAGATTCATAGAATCTTTGGGGGAATAAGGGTAGCTTAGGAATAATTTAAATGTATTGGTTAACTTATCTCTGCATGCTACATTCCTCTTGGATTTTTCTCATTTTTGTTTACTCGAGGATGAGTAAAGGATTAAGTGTGAAAGGATTGATATGCACCTTTATACGTGTGTTAACCAATGCATTTGGTACACTTATTTTCAATTTTTCTTTGGTGGATTGCTATTTTTAGTTAGTTTTACCTGACAAAGGGTTTTGACAACCATGATTGTTTTTCATGTCTAAATCCCAAATTTTGCAGACTTAATTTAAGCTAGTGGACAATTAGAATTCATGAGCACCCTAGATTCTCTTTTGTGATCTTAAAAGTTGGTTGTTAGTGAGTACTGTTCATCATCATTTTGTAGAAAGGCATCCGCGAGGGTGGTAGAAGATATTTTAAGGCTATTCACTAGGATGGTAGAAGATATTGAAGGCCATTAGTAAGGATAGTAGTATATTTAAAGCCACAGACTCCAAAGTGGGGTAGTATATGGAATTGAGCCCGGAAAAGGTGGATTTAAAGTTCAAGAAGGTCAAGAAAGGAAGATGTTTCCAAATGGACAAACTAGGAGGCCGACCAACCTGCCAGTATGAGCTTTGCACGAGCCCAACTCCAGCCATGTACAGCCCGTGTAAAGTAGCTAGCATGGAACATTCAAATTTACACGGACAGTGCAACAGCCATTATACAAACCATGCACATTTGTACGGACTGTGACACCAACACTTCCAAATCACTCACGAATGGCTAAGTATGGGCGCGGACAATTCCATTTTACATGGTCCGCATCGTTCCAAGTTCCAAAAGAATAGATCATCCCACGAGGTGTGAAAAGTAGCATGGTTCACGCTGTATTTCTAAGAAAAAAGTCCTTCCAGCTGATAGGCCACGCCGAATGATACAGAGAGTATAAATAAAAAATTCTAGACCAAGCACCTGCCCACGGTTCGTGCTGGTCTATACGCCAGGGCCGGCACGAAGCCGCATGGCCCATCTCAGTCCATTTGGCCTACATCAATACGGCCATGCATGGACCATGCTGTTTTTCACTGGCCACAGACATTGTAGCTAACAGGGTTTCTAGGCATTTTTTAGGCCTTTTTCAAGTCCCAATTCCCTGTTACTATATGTGTTGACCTATGTCTACTAGATTTTAAGTATATGCTCATTTTTAGACTTCAAGAGTAGGCTAGAGAGAGAAAATCTTGTTCTTTTCCTCTAGGTTCTTTTCTTTTCTTCTCTTTATTTTTTCCTTTGCTTAAAAGTATTGAATCCAGCGAAATAATTGGGTTCAATACTTGGAAACTAGTTAATTAACTTTGGGATTATATTTTCCTTCATGTATTAATGTTCTTTCTGTGAGATTTCTTAGATCTGCCTATTTCTATGTGTTTTATGATTATTATGCTTGCTTTTTCTTCATGTTCTTGTTAATCACATGATTGGAACACTAAGTTAGCACACACCATACTCTACTTTCATGTTGGTGCAACTAATTATACCCCTGAGAGAAGGAAACCTAGATGTGCTTTGGGTAATGATTTTTTTAAACCATGTGGGAGTTGCACGTGAGTTGCTGAGTCAACATTGCAATCAACCATACATTAATAAGCTGGAAAGTTGTTCCGATGGGTTATGGGTAGAGGTATTTCAAATAGAAAATAGGGGTCATCTTTGCAACCCTAGATCCATCGATAAGGCGGTTCACCCCCTTTACCTTTTTAGGTCTATGGAGAAGCATTTTTGGTGTAATGCCCAGGACGTAACACCACAGAACTGATTTAGATCTACACAGCGGACAGGGGCTTGGTTGCACTCCACTAATTACGGCAGCAGTGCTGATGGAAGATTACATATGCACCCAACATGAAAGGAATGAGGAATTCTTAACCATCGACCACACCATGTGTGACAAACACTAGAATAGGTTTATAGTTCTTATATATGATGGAATCAAGGATTGAAACAACATTAATTGTGTTACATAAATATTCCCCAAATACTAGTTTATATATTTTACTCTCTATTTAAATGCATGCTAGTAGTTGTTAGTAACCCCCAAAGCCTGTTTTTTCCAAGAATGATTTTTCCTTACACGTGATTGGATTGAAAAACTGATCAACTAGATCAATAATGATTATTCCTGAAATTTGATATAAGAGAGAATGGCTATTTCTGACAGGAGGCTATGAGTAGTTGATTGTTAGATTACTAATACATCTATGGACGACCCCGGTACTTGCCACTATCCACTAATTTTTTAAGCGTAGTAGTTGGAATGTGAGTAACAATATAAATTTATATCTTTGATCATTAATACTTAGCCTCTTCTTAGATTAATTGAGTTGATCTCCTGTGATTCATTTAGACGACCCGGGGAGGGGACGGGTCATCAATCCCATAAAAGGTACACTAGATGCCCCTCTCTGTCTACAAGGCATGATTGAAAATATAGGACAAAAAATAGCACAAACAACAAGAATGGTTAAAGAATTCTTTACCAACTACCTAAAACTCAAAAGAACTCTCCAAAAATTCCAATAATCACGCTAAAATCCCCCTAATCTTAAGATATTTTAGACACTACAACTACTTAAAGATTCCAAAAAAAAATATTCCAAAGGAGCGGGTCATTCGAACACATTAGGTGGAGATTGGGGATGAAATTTTGTGAAGTTGTGCTTGAGAAGTGTGCAGGACTTCTCCTAGATTAATTTGGAGCAATCCTCAACACCCGGAATAGACCAAAAATCGGGTTCTTGGGAGAAAACTTGAGTAAAACCCGAACTAGTTTTTTGAATTTCTAGGATAAATATTGATGTTCTAAGAAGCAATAATCAATGTTGTTTTTGGATTTGGATTCCTTGGAAAAATGATGATTTTGGGACTGATTTGAGGTAAATTGAATAAGAGTTGAAGGAGTTATGAGCAAAATTTAGTTCGGGAAAAAGAAGAAGTTAAAAAAATTTGGGTATGAATGGGAGAGAGAATAAGAATATGAAGAACAATGGGCTGGAACGAGGACTTTATAGGGGGTTAGGTAATTTCTTATTCATAGACTTGGTGGCTCTGACAATCCCGAGGCAAGCTTCGTGTCGATGCGATAGCACAGCGTGCTGGAGCACGTTGCCTTAAGCTGGCTCGTGCCAGCTTGTACCAACACATGCTGCTCCGTACCTTAGCCACATTCCTTAGGCCTCGTGCCACGCCTTAGACTTGTATTGATGGAGCCTGGCATGGGCCATACTGTGGCATGCTCGTACTAGTCAGCTCTAGCATGAGGTTGGCCAGGCATTTTCCCTTCAAAATTTTGTCGTAATATCCCTGCATCCAAAAACTGGAAAACCTAGAGTAGTGTTTTTCCAATCCAATTCAAATGACTAGCAATCCATATAAACACCACCAGAAATCAAACACACTCCAAAAAATGCACAAGAATATTTTTAAAAGCCACTAATATAAAATAGAAAGCACTG
>JAULKJ010247053.1:0-13592 GCA_032355405.1 Rubia balearica
AACAAATATTTTTTATCATTCATTTTCTAGGCTTGGAAGAGATGTTTAAACCTTTTGTAGTAGGATAATTTTCAGAAGATAATTAGAATAAAATTATTGAAATTGTATCTTTGATAAAATCTAGTAGTTGATTCTTGGTTCTTAGAATACTAGGCAACATGAGGAATGTGACACATAATTTACCTTATGAAATTCCCCAAGCATGTACTTCATTGACTAATATCAACATCCCCCACAATATCACAGAAACATCATCACTATTAGAGCACAAATGTATCACAAATGCAGCACAAATGTAGCACAAATACAGTACAAATTATGTTCACATTCATCAGAAGAGTTATAATATGATTTTCATAGGTTTACAAAAAAAACATGATTTTTCGATCATCAGTATCAATCTTGATTCAAGTCAACTCTTTCAATTACTTCCACCATTTGTCTCATTATGGAATAAACATGATTTATAAAATGCATTTTATTTACAATAAGCGTCTGAAGCTATAATGGTAGGCTTTATAAAGTTAATGCAGCTGACTCCACATGAAGAAGTAATTAGGAATATACTTTTTTCTACAACTTATTGAAGGTTTCCACAATTTTTGTGCTCTTTAAGGAATATGCATTTTTTTGTACCCTGTTAAGCCATTCCTTTGCAAGCGTAAGATACCACAATGTAAGCTCGATATGGCTCTCAGGATCCTTCTTCTGATTCGTGTTGTTCTTGCCTCTTTTGTTTTTATTCAGCCTTGGTGGGCCATCATCAATTGCCTTTCCCAAGAACTTAAAGAACTATGTTTTCGTCTAATTCGAAACCACTAATATGATATCCACATTGAAAAGAGAATAGCCAAGTTGAAAAAAGACAAATGAACTTTTAGCTATCAAGTCTGAAAAAGGAATAAAAGTGAGTCCTAATTCCGACTTTCCTGGATGGAAAACATTTACATAAATGTATAGACCTCTCTCCTGAATTCTTAGGAATTCACAAATTAAGGTGTCATCTTCATAGATGTGATTTGCGTGACAAAGAGATATCCAACCACCACTATAAGATGGGCGACTATCTTTCCAAACTTGAAGAGTTACATACCACTCCCCCTTTTTACAATCTTTCAAGACTATCTCTTTTGGGAGATCAAGCTTGTACCTTTTAAAATTTGTTTTTGATGATTCATTTTCTAAGTTTTTAAGAGTTGTTTAAACCATTTGTAGTAAGATTATTTTGAGGAGACAATTAGAATAAAAAAATAGAAAATGTATCTTTGAAACAATCCAATAATTGATACTTGGTTCTCGGAATACTAGGAAACATGAGGGATGTGAGACATGATTTACCTAATGAAATTTCCCAAACACATAGTTCATTGACCATTATAGATACACCCTAAAATATCACGGTAAACCCAGCACAAATTGAGCACACATGTAGCACCAATGCAGCACTAATTCTCTGCACTTTCAGCACAAGAGTTATAATATGGTTTTCATAGGTTTAAAATAACATAATTTTCCAATCATCGGGATCAATCTTTATTCAAGCCAAATCTTTCAAATACTTTAACCACTTATCTCATTCTGGAAGAAATTGGACCTATTACAATGTATTTATTTACAATAATTCTCTGGACCTATAATAGATGGCTTTATATACTTAATGCAGTTGAATTCACATGAAGATGTAAGAAGAAATAGAATTGTTTTTCTTCAATTTATATAAGGTTTCCACAAATTTTGAGTTCTTTTATGAATCTGCATTGTTTCATAGCCTATTAAGCCATTCTTTCGTTTGCTTCAGATACAAAAATGTAAGCGAGATAAGGCTCCCGCCACTCTTCTTTAAATTCTTGTTGTTCTTGCCTCTTTATTTTTATTCACTGACTACTATCGTCACCCACCTCAATATCACGGAAAACACAGCACAAATTGAGCACAACTGTATCACAAATGTAGAAAAAATGTAGAACAAGTACAATACAAATTATGTGCACATTCAACATTAGAGTTATAATATGGTTTTCATAAGTTTACAAAAAAAAACATAATTATTCGATCATCAGGATCAATCTTGATTCACGCCAACTGTTTCTATTACTTCCACCACTTTTCTCATTCAGGAATAAACAGGATCTATACAATGCATTTTATTCACAAGAAGTGTCTGAAGCCATGATGTATTGTTTTATAAAGTTAATACAATTGAATTCACATGAAGAAGTAATTAAGAATAGACTTTTTTCTACAACTTATCAAAGGTTTCAACATTTTTTTTGTGTTCTTAGAAAGATCTGATATCCACATTGAAAAAAGACTATCCATATTTAAAAGATACTAATGAACTTGCAGTTACCAAGTCTGAAAATGGAATAGTATCTGAGACCTTATTCCTAACTCCCTAGATGGAAAACATTCACCTGAATACATAGATCTGTCTCCTCACTTCTTAAGAATTCAAAATCTAAAGTATCCTCTTCCTCAATGTGTTTTGAGTGGAAAAGAGAGATCCAGCCACCCTGTAAGATGGGAAACCATCCTTTCAAATATGAAAAGTGACATACCACTCTCCTTTTTATAATCTTTCAAGACTATCTTTTCTGGGAGATCAAGCTTGTACATTTTAAAAATTGTTTTTGATGATTCATTTAATAAGCTTGGAAGAGTTGTTTAAAGTAAGACTATTTTAAGGAGAGAAGTAGAATAAAATTATGGAAAATGTATCTTTGACACTATCTGGTAGTTGATACTTGGTTCTTAGAATACTAGGCAACATGATGGATGCGACACATGATTTACCGAATGAAATTTCCCAAGCATGTAGTTTATTGACTATTATAGACACACCCTAAAATATCAAGGCATACCTAACAAAAATTGAGCACAAATGTATTACAAATTTTGTACACTTTCAGTGCAAGAGTTATAATATGGTTTTTATAGGTTCATAAAAAATGATTTTATGATCATCAGGATCAATCTTCATTCAAACCAATTATTTAATTTAGTTCAACCAATTGTCTTATTCTGGAATATAAGAACCTTTGCAATGTATTTTATTTACAATAAGTGTCTGAAGCTACAATGGTAGGCTTTAAATAGTTAAGGCAGTTGAATCCACATGAAGAAGTAAGAAGCAATAGACTTTTTTTCTTCAACTTATCAAAGCTTTACACAATTTCTGAGTTCTTTGATGAAGCTGAATTGTTTCATAGCTTATCAAGCCATTCTTTGCATGCTTCAGATATGAAAATGTAAGAACGATATGGCTCGCGAGATCCTTCTTCCCATTTGTGTTGTTCTTGCCTCTTTTTTTATTCGGCCCTCATAGGCTGTCATCAAGTGCCTCTTCTAAGAACTTCAAGAACCATGTTTCTTTCTAATTCAAAACTGCCTTTCTGATATCAACATTGAGAATAGACTATCCACATTGAAAAGAGAATAATGAACTAGTAGCTAACAAGTCTGAAAAGGGAATAATAAGTGAGACTTTATTCCGAACTACCTAGATGGAAAATATTCACTAGAATTTATAGGCCCGCCTTGTCACTTATTAAGAATTCACAAATTAAGGTGTCCTCTTCATCGATGTGATTTGCATGACAAAAAGAGATCCAGCTACCACTATAAGATGGGAGACCATCTTTCAAAACATGAAGAGTGATATACCATTCCCCATTTTTACAGTCTTCAAAGACTATCTTTTCTGGTAGATCAAGCTTGTAAATTTTATAAATTGTTTTTGATGATTCAATTTCTAAACTTGGAAGAGCAGTTAAAACCTTTTGTGGTAGGATTATTTTGAGAGAATTAGAATAAACTTGTTGAAAATGTATCTTTGATACAATATAGTAGTTAATTCTTGATTCTTAGAATACTAGGCAACATGAGGAAAGTGACACATCATTTACGTTATGAAATTCCTCAAACATGTACTTCATTTACTACTATTGTTACCCACCTTAATATCACGAAAACCCAGCATAAATTGAGCACGAATGTATCACAAATGCAGCTCAAATGTAGCACAAATACAGTACAAATTATGTGCATAATCAGCACAAGAGTTATAATACGATTTTCATAGGTTTACAAAAAAAACATGATTTTTTGATCATCAGGATCAATCTTGATTCACGCCAACTCTTTCAATTACTTCCAACACTTTTCTCAATCTTGAATAAACATGATCTATACAATGCATTTATTTACAATAAGTGTCTGAAGCTATAATGGTATGGTTTATAAATTTAATGCAGCTGAATTCACATAAAGAAGTAATATAGAATAGAATTTTTTCTACAACTTATCGAAGGTTTCCACAATTTTTGTGTTCTTTGAAGAATCTGCATTTTTTCGAAGCCTCTCAAGCCATTCTTTTGAATGCTTAAGGCACTATAATGTAAGCGTGATATGGCTTTGGGGATCCTTCTTCTGCTTTGTGTTATTGTTGCCTCCTTTGTGTTTGTTCATCCCTCATGGGCCATCATTAAGTGCCTCTTCCAAGAACTTCAAGAACCTTATTTTTGTCTCATTCAAAATTGCTTTTCTGATGTCCACATTTAAAAGATACTATCCCATTGAAAAGAAACTAATGAACTTCCAGCTACCAAGTTTGAAAAAGGTATAATAATTGAGACCTTATTCCGAACTTCCTGGATGGATTACATTCACCCGATTAAATAGACTTGTCTCCTCACTTCTGAAGAATTCAAAAAATAAGGTTTCCTCTTTATCGATGTGATTTGCATGACAAAAAGAGATCCAACCACCACAATAAGATGGGAGACCATTTTTCCAAACGTGAAGAGTGACATACCACTCCCCTTTTATAGTCTTTCAGGACTTTCTTTTCTGGGAGATCAAGCTTGTTCATTTTAACAATTTTTTGATGATTCATTTTCTAAGCTTGGAAATGTTTTTTAAACCTTTTGTAGTAGGATTATTGTGAGGAGAGAATTAGAATAAAATTGTGGAAAATGTATCTTTGATACAATCCAATAGTTTATACTTGGTTCTTATAATACTAGGCTACATGAGCATTGCGGCACATGATTTCCCTTATGAAATTTCCCAAACATGTAGTTCATTGACTATTATAGACACCCCCTAAATACCAAGGCAAAGTCAGCACAAATTGAGCACAAATGAAGCACAACTACAACACAAATTTTGTGCACATTCAGCACACGAGTTATAATATGATTTTCATAGATTTATAAAAAAACATGATTTTCCGATCTTGATTCAAGCCAACTCTTTCAATTACATCCACCACTTCTCTCATTCTAGAATAAACAGAATTTATACAATGCATTTTATTTAAAATAAGTGTCTGAAGCTATAGTGGTAAGCTTTATAAGCATAATATGGCTCCCAGAATCCTTCTTATTCATGGTGTTCTTCCCCCTATTGTTCTGCTTTGGCCCTCGTGGGCTGTCAAGTGCCTCTTCCAAGAACTTCAAGAACCATGTTTCTATCTCATTCAAACCATATATCTGATATCCTTGTTCTCTTTAGAACTATCCACATTCTACATTAGAAGCTCAAATGAATCCTTTGTAGCTTTCATTCAAGTTTGGCTTTTCACTCAGCTGTTGTGGAGTGAAAAACATGGACTAGTAGATATGGGGATTCTGCGGTGAGGAAAATAAGCAGAGATATGCAACTATAATATAAAAACAATGTAAATAAGAATATGTTAGGAGATTAAAACTTGTATTTCTTGAATACTAATGCGTACATGAGGCATTTTACAAGATTTGTTGCTGCTGATGCTTCTTTTTGAGTAAGTGTTTACTTTAATGAATAAAATAAAATAAATATCAAATAATTTTAATCAGGGTTAGATGGTTAGATTAAAGTTAGATTAGAAGGGACAAGCGGTGTGATTTTATTGGTGTAACATAGAGTTTAACACATAAGTGTAATTGAAGAATCAGAGCCTTTTTATCCTCATCTTTAATCATCAACATTGAGAAGTAATTTCTTAGCGTACTTCATTTTTAGTTGCATGCCATCATCTCAAAATCTCACTTTTTTGCCCCCTTCTATGATTTTTGTTTTAATTTTATGAACTCTTTTCTCAAACTTATTTCTAACTGAACTAAATTGAATTAAATGTGGGAAATAAGAAAAGCAACTACTATGACCCCTAAATCATACACCATTAGTCCTCAATCATTTTTTTTAACAATGTTGGCATCTGAATTAGCAGAAGTGTTTAGTTGGGCCACTTTCGTATAGTCAATCCGTTGAATTCAACTTTCGTTAACATTTTTAGGGGGGAAATAATTTTTCCTATTAAAACCCAGATTTCCTTGCAACTCAATGCTGCAAAATTCTTATTCGTCATCTTCTTTTCTTAGCTCTCCATGGAACATTTATTGGTAGAGCCAAGAATACTTTGAGTGAGCATTCTAGACAGCAAAGGAGGCACCTATGTTTAGGCCACCTACACTATGCCTCTTTCCTCAGGGGAACTCCAGTTGGCGATGAAGATGAAGTTAATAAAGCTTGTCTCGTGAAGTAGCTGCCCTTCTTGGCCATGTGAGTTACACAGGGGATAACAGCGCAGTAACCGAATCACCGCCAAATGACCATAAAAAACACCATCACGTCGATGTTGAAGTAGCACACATGATGGCACATGAACATCTTAGAGAACTGCCAATTTGCCAATGAATTAGTTGGTGAAGTTGGCATGTGATGTACCCCTTTATGCATGCGTTAATCAATTCATTTGACACATTTATTATCATGTTTTGTTTGGTAGATTGGTAGTTTTAGTTAGGTTTACACGACAAAGGGTTTAGATGAACATTATTGGTCTTCTGAGTTTTGTACACTTAATTGAATCTAATGGACATTTTGTATTCATGAGGACTGAGATTTTCCTTTGTGAGTTTATTATTAGGTCGCTCGTTAGTATTTTGACACCATTTTGTAGAAGGTCGTCCACGAGGGTGGTAGAAGGCTATTCGCAAGAATAGAAGAGGATATTGTAGGCCATTCACGAGGATGGTAGTAGATAGAAGGCCACAGACCCAAATGCATGGTATTAGGTGGAATTGAGCAGAAACAGGTAGACTTGAAGTTCCAAAAGGTAAAAAATGGAGGATGGCATCAATAGGCTGGCCGATCAACCTTCATGAAGCAGCCGTCATGAGTCAACTGAGCCTAGCACTGCCCGTGCCAGCCAACACATATCGTACCACAGCCCCTTGGCATGAACCGTGCTGATTATTGTTGCTTGTGTCCCAAAGTTCACTCAAATTACTAAGTATAGATGCGGACCATGCCGTTTCACACAGTCCACATCGTTTTAAGTTACAAATGTGAAGACTAGCCTATAAGGTGTGAAAAATGACACAGCCTGTACCGTTAAAATGGGTAAAAAGTCCTTTCAATCGATGGTCCATGCCAAACGACATAGGGTGCGCAAATCAGATGTTCAAAATGGGACACCAGACCACGAGGCTGCGCGGCCCGTGCCAGTTGCCACTGGAAATACCAATTGTGGCTGCTAGGGATTTTAGGCTTATTTTAGGCCCTTTTCAATGACCAATTCCCTATTTTTTATATATGGACTTATATCTACTAGGGTTTAAGTTTAAAGGTGGTAGACTTTGAGGCTGGAAAATATTTGGCGAGAAACTTCCTCTTCAACTCAATCCATGAGTTTACGCTCCTGGATGGAAGGTAGTGGGGCCAATCCCTTGAAGAATCTCTAAATGAAAACATGAAGGCCTTTTAACTTATAAAGCTCTTCATTCACTCCTTCAGGAATCATACCACAACAAACCATGTGAAATTCGGAGAGATGTTTATTGGGGTCTTCCCCCTGCCTAACAAGAAAGGAAGGTATCAAGTGTATTAACCCAAAATTTAGCTCAAAGTGCCTATTTGGCCAAACTAACATATATGTGATGCACATAGGTTGTTGCTTAATTTTGGGGGCCACAATCTCCCTCAACAGAAAATTCCCTCCTTAAAGGTGAGGGTGTTGAGATTCTCCTTTCGGATGCTCACTTTGATACTCCATGCAAGTAGGAGGTTCCACAAAATGGTCACTAGGAGGGGTGTTATTCACAGTTTCCAGAGAAAGCCTCCTAGCCCTTTTTAAGTTCAACTCAAACTCGAGATCGTAGTGAAGGGGTTATTGTGAAGAGGATCGAGTACGAACCATAAAAAAAGAACTCGAACAATATATCTCCAAGCTAACCAAAAATCAACTAAAAACCAAATAAAAATTACAAACTAGAACAAATTAACAAACTAGCACATTTGCTACTTAGTATCGGAAATAGGTCTGAAAACGTATCTTACAATATCCAAGTTAGATATTTGTACCCTGTCAAAGTAAGGAACCATGGAAGATATGTTTGGAATAGATTCCATTTTGAAAGATCACTATCTCGTTGGAAATTTCTCTACAACTGCCCTTTCTTGATGCATTTCTTTAGATGAAGACTCCGTTTTTTCCTCTTTTCAGATGGTAAATATTTCTCAGAACATGGAGTGTAAATCAAACCCATGTTTGAATTGAAGTTGCAATACTGACGCAAGTTCTAATTCCATGTTATTGGATTTTTATGTCAAAGAAATAAGAAATTATACACTTTCCTAACTCCATAGCATTCAATCGTACACACACTTCATATTCTCAAACAATCCATAACATAAATGAAGAAAACATCAACATTAATGGCACAATAAATGCTAAGCAATAAATGTTCATGAAAGAGTGAAATAGAGATTCTCATTACATGGGTTTGGAAGTTCAATCAATTGCTCCCAAGTGATAACTTAGCTACTACAAGTCATACTAAAAATTACAAGAATAAACATAAAAAATAATGATGGAAAAGATGAAAAGAAAATGAAAAACTCTGGTTTGAAGAAGTGTATTTTTGGCCAAGAGAAAAGGGTTCAATGAGGATAAGGTAGAGGTTATTTATAGTTTAATTTGGTCAAGAAAAAGTCAAAAATGTGGCAGAGATGGTCCGCCGGCCGTGCACTCCATCGTACAGGCCGTGCATATTGCTTCCGAGGGCTAATTTTCCCCTTTGTTTTGAGCGCTCGGGCGTGCGACTAAGTGCACGGGCCACGTGCCCGTCGGTCCCTCTTTTCTTCAAATTGTATGCACTGTTACGGGTGAACCGCTGATCTGATTTGAGAGTTCTTGTAGTTGATTTTATAGCGCTCGAGAATACTGATTTTTCTTGGATCATTCTAAGAATGTGGTCAGAACTTCTGGGTCATAATTCATCCTTTTCTTTTTCTTCCTTCTTTGACCCTTCTAAGTTCTACCACGTTTTGACTCGTGACCTTCAATCTTTTATCATCCCTGTGAATGGCCTTCACTAAACCACTCTAAAGTTCTTACGAGCAATCTACAAATTAAGATCACAAAAAGGAATCTAGATGCTCGTAAGGACAAAAAATCCATTAGACTCAAAATAGGTTAACAAATGAAGGATTTAGATATGAAAACCGAAAATGATTATCTAAAATCCTTATGATATTAACCTACTTAAATCTAGCAATCTTCTAACAAAAATATAACAAAAGAGATGTTAAATTCTTTGGAAATTACATGCATTTGGTGCGTCATCAAATCCCCAACACTTAAACCTTTACTCTTCCTTGCGTAAACAAGAACAAGCAAATACCTAAGCATAAACTACCATGCAAAGGTTTTCCCAAAACACCCAACATTTTATTCCTAGATTACCCTAGCCCCCAAGACATAAGAATCTCTCACACTCTCACATCTTAACGCCGAAGATAATCTAAACAATCATAATATACCAATCAAAGGTGAAGTAGAAAATCAAGCGTTAAACTAGTTTACTCTACCAAAGAATATACCAAATAGACAAACTAAGATAAACATATAATGCTTCAATTTCTCTCATTTTCTAGCATGTTGCCTAGGAGCCCCTGTTGGATTTTCATCCTAGCTTCATACTTTTTTTTTCTTTTTCAATGCTCACCATCATCCTTTTCCACACCATTTAGCCTCTCATTTTTTTCATAGGTTGTCCTTTTGGGTTTTCAATCTATCCGGGCTCCCCAATTTTTCCTAACATGCCCTCTAGGATTTTCAACTTAGCAGGATTCTTTCTATTATATTTATTATTATTATTATTATTATTCTTATTATTATTTGATTAAAAATGCTCTCAAAAGAGCTACTTGCTACAACTAAACTAAACCACTAGTCATAAGTATCATCTTATTCCCCTCCCCCTGATTTAAAACTTGTATTGTCCTCAATGTAAATAATAAGGCACGTGTCAAGGAGAGAAAATTAAAGAATACCCACAATGAAAATGAACACCATAATATATCCTTAGTGGCACAACCATGAGATTTAATGAACAAATTAATACAACCACAATATACTCTACCCACAACCTCTCATCAAGCAAGTCCAATCCAATCACTATTATACATAGGAAATTGAGTGAAGCATTGAAATCACAATAAGGGAAGAAATACCTCATTGTTTTCGAGTTGTGTCAGCAGGTAAGTATGTTTGGGTGGTATTGGGGGTGGTAGGGAAGAGATAGGTGATTTGGAGATGGAAGAGTATTTGAGTGTCGCGAATCGTGCACGGCTACATGGCCCACAAGTTGGGATTTGGTTCGACCTCCTTGGTTGTAACTTGCAAATTATAGCATTCACGGACCATGCATGTCTACATAGTCCATGAGTTGGACTTGTCCTACCTATTTACTCATTTTTCCTCCTTACTTATTTTCTCTAAAACTAGGTGTTTCCTACAAAATAACAATGCACACCAAGAATAATATTTTTCCAAAACAAAAGAAATAAAAATCTAAAAATTTTCGAGACAAAATAACGAAAGCAATTAAACCATATTATCTAAAAAGGAAAAAATTATTTCTAACAAAGATAGATACAAAATATCAACAACGAAATATTAATGATTACCCGGATAATCAAATCTAAGTTTATTTAATGTCATTGGTATGACTTACTCCTTTCATTGGCTTTATTCACAAAATGAACCGGGGAGATCGGTCTCTTTTCCTTGATCCGAGACAAAAGTTTGGGATCCACATCATCCCCCAACAAAGCTTGGTGAACATAACCTAGTCCTTCTTCATGCTTCTTCAAAATTCCCAACAAATCCCCTTTTTGTTCCACAGTAATTTCGATTGAATGAGAAATTGGGGGTTTCTCTCGTTCTCCAAGAGGTGAACATCTAAGGACCTTCGGTGTTGGTTTGCACTCTACCACCGAGGTATTCACATGAGAAGGAGGGAAACCCACTTTTGTTGGCTTTCCCATGGACATAGGAGAGATGTCAGATGTTGCTACCCTAAGGGAGTCTCATCATTGTTGCTTTCCTTCAGGTTAGTACTAATAAAATTTACAATAGTAGCATCATTTAAAGCATCATCTAAGGCAGCATTCAAGGAATACAATCATTGGGCTCAAACACATCTTTCTCTATATCATTAATAATATCAATAAATTGGATACAATGGTATCTACTAGGATGATCAATAGAATTATTAGTGTCAAATTCTACTTTCCGCCCATTAAATTCCATGGTTAGTGTTCCCTTATGCACATCGATTATTTTCTTCGAAGTATTTGGCCAACCTAATAAAATAGGTGTGGCATCAGTATCACTCTCCATATCAAGGACATAAAATCTGTGGGGAATGTCAAAGAGTCCATTAATACCAACACATCCTTCACAATACCTTTTGAGAATGTGCTAGAGTGATTGGCTAGTTAGATAACAACCCCAATTTTGTGCAAAGTGCCAAGATTTAGACCCTCATATAAAGAATATGGGATCACATTAATTGAAGCACCTAAATCTAGCTTGATTTTTTAACAAGTCTTGCTCCTATCACACAAGGGATTGTAAACATTCATGGATAATCACATTTAGGATATCATTCATCATCAAACATGGCAGAGACATTCTCACTCTTTCCACTCTTATGTATACTCTTCATTTTTTGTTTCCCATTGACGACACATAATTCTTTAAGAAATTTAGCGTACCTAGGAATTTTCTTAAATAACATTTAGGAGTGGAATGTTTATCTCGCATCTACGAAAGATTTCGTAGATGTCTTTGTTGTCCTACTTATTTCTCCTATCTTTCAAAGCTTTCAGAAATGGTGGTTTCGGCTCATAGATAATAATCTCCGCCACTTTAGCTTTCTTGTGAGGTGTGGATAGGGTTTCGGGGTTTTAACCTGATCTCGCCACTATGGTCTCCTCTTCAAGTTCTTTCCTCTTGCTTACATTCTCTGTGGCCAACACCTTATCCTTCTTAGCCAAATATTCTCAACGAAACTTTTGCCTTGGGGTTCCTTCACTTTCTTACCACTCCTTAATGAGATGGCATTCACAATTTATCGAGGGTTGAGCTCCGGTTGGGAAGGAAGTTTTCCCAAATATATTGACTCAATTCTATTCAAGATTTGAGTGATTTGACTCCCTGGAGTCTCCAAGTTCTTTTGCTCAATTTAGCATTCTTTTGTAATTACTCGTCCTTCTCTACACACAAGCTCAATCTCCCATTGGCTTGAATCACTCCATCTTTTGACAAGCCCGATCTGTCGCCTTGATCATAGGGATTGTCTTGGAGCCTTGGGATTTTTTTTTATGGAGGTGTTGTTTTTTAGTGCGTTTTCTATACCGAAGATTCGGGTGATTTAGATTACCCATACTGTAAGACCGATTTTGGTATCCTTGACCTCCTTGGTAACCTTGACCGCCTTGGTAACCTTGATTACCTACTCTTAATTCCCTTTGCCTCCTTGAAAATCTACAGCATTCTTCCACCGTAATCATCTTGCAAACTCCAGCATGCATCCGTAGGGTGCGATGAAGAACAAATCTCACAAGACTTTACATGTGGTGCAATTCTGTATTTTGTCATCAAGGCCTTCACCATGGAAGTGAGTGTCGAGACTTGATCCTCGAGTTTTCCATTGTTGGAGGGAGCACTTGTGTTGTTCGGATTTTTCCTTCTCAAATCAGATCTCAAACTAAAGTTCCTTGATTCCTCGGCTAACTCTTTTAAGGCTCCATAGCCGCTCCCGAAGTCTTATTCCCAAGAGAACCACCGCAAGATCCCATCACTAGCCTTTGCTCCTCATGAAGAAGACCATTATAAAAATAATATACCAAATCTCTCTCTGAATAGCAATGGTATGGGTAACTTGAGAGAATCTTTTTGAACCTCTCCCAATTGTTGTAGAATGACTCTTTATGCCATTGGAGGATGTTGCTAATCTCCTTCTTCAAGGTGACGGACTTTGAGACCGGGAAGTACTTGGCGAGAAACTTCCTCTTCAAATTAATCCACAAGTTTATTCTCCCGGATGGAAGGTAGTGGAGCCAATCCCTTGCGGAATTTTTCAATGAAAACGGGAAGGGCTTTAACTTGTAAAGCTCTTCATCCACTCCTTCAGGAATTATACCACGACAAACCATGTGAAAGTTGGAGAGATGTTTATTGGGGTCCTCTCCCTGCCTAACAAGAAAGGAAGGTAGCACGTGTATTAACCCAAACATTAGTTCAAAGTTCCTATTCG
>JAULKJ010247270.1:1942-13591 GCA_032355405.1 Rubia balearica
CAACAAGTTGACCAGAACTTGGCAATCAGACAGAATGTTTATCTTATCGAGATCAATTTGCCTTTCCATCTTCAAACCTTGGAGGGAACCAATAGCCTCCGCTCCCAAGGCTGACTGATAAGGAAAATGAATTTTATGAGTTTGTGTGTCTGAGTCATTGCGCTGTAAGATAGACCATGTAGCTGCAGCGTGACCCTTCTCTGCCCAGTATGCTCCATCAAATTTTATATCCTTATTGGCAAAATAACTCTCTTTAAAATGTAAAATTAATACGTGAGAATGATTAGAAAAAGCACGATTCACTTCCCTAATAGATGCATAAAATGACTTTCCAGTTTCACTTAGCAATTCAGATTTCATCATATAAATCGATGGCAAAGGACTAAGATGTGAAGATAAAACTTTTCGCGACTTTTCAGGATCATTCAAAATCTTACCCGACTTACCTGGTTCGACCCTCCTTGGGGTTTTGTCAAAATTTCCAGGGTTTTGGCTCATTTAAATCACCTTTTGGTTGTGCTTTTCTAAACCCTGAGTAGTATTTTGACCGGGCCCTTTGGACTCACATGCAAACTTTTCTTTGTCGATTTTTATGAGCCTCTGAGTCTCAATGACTTCCACAAGAGATAATGGAGTCAAAGTATACCTGGTTCTATCCTTAATCACAACTATTTTGTTAGTGTAACCATCATGCATAGATTTACAATCAAACTACCATGGTCTTCCTAACAAAATATGACTAACTTCCATAGGTATAACATCACATAAGATAGAGTCAGGATATTTTCTGATCTTAAAGTTTATCATTCATTGTTTGTTTTCCTTAATATCACCACTACCATTTAAGCAAATAATATTATAAGGTGATGGATGAGTAGTAACAGGCAACGATAATAATTTAATAAGAAGATCGGAAACAGTATTAGCACAAGATTCTCCATCAATAATCAGTAAACAATTATTATCTTTCACATGGCAACGAGTATGAAAAATATTAATCCTATGTATCTGGATTTTGGCCACTTGAGGGTTCAAAGCTCTCAACGTCACATAGTTACCTTGTATTTCCGGGCTTTGTTCACCATGATCATTTATGATGATCTCTTCATCTACATGTTCTTCCTCGCTTTCATATAAAACGGGCATATCAGCATATTCATCTTCTTCATCTCCTTCCTCAATGGTGGCTAACACTCAAGCGTAGGTACAATTACTACGAACATGTCCTCTCTCTTTACAATGAAAACAAGTAGGATTGCTAACTGAAATCAAATTTGACGAAGAGATAGAAGACTTACCCAAACTCCTCGAAGACTGTTGGTTTGAAATTTTTGGTGACGTTCTTCTATTAGAGGGACTATAATTCGCATTGGAGTAAGTCTTGAGTATCCTCGGCCTCCTATTGGCGCCCATTTACCTCTGCCAGAGTTAGGGTTTCCGGAGTCAAACCCTAATCGTTAACTGGAAAATCAGAAATGTGGCTTCTTTGACCGCATAGTGCTCTCATCCAACCTTGATTTCATCAATAAATCATCCATGGAGATATGATGCTGAAGCTTAACTGGCGTTTGAAGGTTCTCACGCAAGTCTTCAATGAATCGATTCTTGATGAATGCTTCATCTTTTTTCATCTCGATCCTTCTCATGGTCAACTCGAGATCTTGCCAGTATTAAAAAACTTTGCAATTTCTTTGCTTCATCGGATAAGTAGGTGGAACATAATAATCGTGAAGCTCGGTCATCAATCTCTCCCAGGTGGAGATAGGTTTCTTCCCGGTAAGTTGTTTTTTTTCATTCACATTTTTCCAACACTCGGCTGCATAGTGAGTGAAGGAATACTGCGACAACTTAACTTTTTTTATTTCACTAAATAATTATTGAGATCAAACAGATTCTCAATATGTCGCTCTCAATCTAGCTACTTCACCAGATTGTGTTGACCATCAAATCGAGAGATATCATATTTCAACTCCTTAATGTCTCGAGCAGAGTCTGAACTTGAACCTGAACTTGAACTGGCCCTTGTTCTCCTTCGGGAATCATGGTGTCTGTCGTGGCGATGCCTTCTTGAAGACCCTCGGTATGATCACCTTTCCGATTCATTGGAATCTTCATCGGAACTACCATAACCTTGGAATTTGTGAAAAAATCCCTGAGGATCATCCCTCATTGTTGTGGTCTATGGTGTGGGTGGTGCCAAGCTGTCAAGTTTTCTCGCCAATCTCTGCACCTCACTCACGAGTGCATTTAATGTGACAGCAAAGCGATCGAGATCAACAGGTTCATTAGGTTTGACACGATGTCGCCCCAAATTTCCAGTGCCTCATCTCGTGGTTGGTCATTATTCCTTCCATTGTAAGTGTTCGCCAGTGGTAAATTGTTGGGATTGCCAACAAAAGGCGGGACGGAAGGATTTTTGTCCGCCATCTCCTCTGAGCTCCTAAGAAGTAATAAAAATCCCCCCATACCTTTGCTTAGTAAGGTTTCTCACCAAGTGTATGACACTCACAACTCACAAGGCGAAGGCTAATATAAGGGCAATCGATCAATTCACCGCAAATTCAAAGCAAAATAGGAGAAAAGTATTGCAGTTCTTATTTCAAAATTTTAAAATATAAACTCAAAATTGGGCTCTACGATCAAAAATTTCAAATTCTAAAAAGAATAAGAAACAAAACTCAATTTGAATGGCACAAATCGGAGCTGTAATGAAGAAGATATGATCAAAACAAGAATGTTTTATATAGATGACATATAAGTTCCGAAAATTGATTTAACTTTTCCTAAACCAAATTGGATTAGCTATCCCAACCCAAATCCTTCTTAGAAAAGGATTTTAAGTACTTACTTTCTGCCCAAGGTAAATTTTCTGCTCAAATTCCACGCCCAAATCAAGTATAATTCCCTTTTCCTCTTCCTATTAGGATATTTTTCTTTTCCTTGTTCAAATCAGATTTCCCTTTTTTTTTCTTCTTTTTCAGCCACAAATTCTAATTTCACACAATATCAAACACTAAAAATCATAATATTATTCCCCAAGTAATTTCAACCATGCAATTCCCAAATTTTTGAAAATCGCAAAAAAGCCCCCAAACTTTTGAAAATTACAATCTGACCCCAAATTTCTGATTTCAAAACCCCAATTCAGATTTCAATATCCCAAAATATGATACCCTTTTTTTGTGACTTTCAAAAAATCTTGGAACGAAAATTTCCTATACAAAACTTGGAATAAGAAATCCGCGACAACTTCCCGTCGATTCAAATGAACTTCAAGGTATTCAAGATCGTAAGGATAAAAAATATAACACTATATCTGGAAAAGACACAAAAGACCTTTTTTAATGATGGAGATGTCAAGATGACTACCACCATAAATTAAGACATTACACGACTTGATCAAACATTCAAGGGTTATGTTCGGGATCCTCTAAGTGACATGGTTTGAACGATCACAAGGTCAAGAACAAAGTTTAGAGATGCAGCATTGAATACTTTGGTTGATCAACTCAAGACTGGATCGGTTAGGATTTGGATTAATTATTCAAACTTGTCGATTAACTGAAGATATCATGATGAACACTATACACTTTCTTTTTTATATAAGGTGTAATCAAGAATTCAAGAAAAAATTCAAGATCATGGAATCAAAGAACGATTAAGAAATCAAATGGGATTATGAGCATACAATAATTTTTCAGATAGTGGACGAAAAATATCACAATCACATAAAACTGTATAAGCTACATAAAACTACGAAATTGACCAGGGAGGTGAAGGGGAATAATACTTGTTAACACGCAGACCCTTCGAGGTCCTTCTGACTTGATTGATGAAGGTGAAGGTTGATAACAATACCAAATTATTCTAACTCTCGGACCTTTTGACAACTTTTGACTCTAGATTCAATCCTCCTTTTAAGAAAGATCAAACAAACAAAGTTAAAATGTGACATGAAAGATTTTATAAAAAAAATTGAAAATAAAATTAATGCAGAAAATTGAAACTCCTGAAGATTTTTGGCCAGGGAATCTTTTGTTGTGCTCTGATACAAACTGATATGAATCTCCTTGCAATGACTCTGGATTGCCGAATTTGAAATCTTTGACTAAACGAGGGATTTTGTAAACCCTAGTGTAGCTGCATAAATTGATCAAAACTAGCCCTGGAGATCTTGAACAACTCAAGATTTATGAAGCTAAATAGCTCGCTGGATTAGTTCACAAATCGAAAGTATTGACACTTAATTAACCCATGGGATTAAGCAATAAGGAAGATAGCTTGCAAGCAGAGAGAATGATCTCAAAATTCTGAATATATGATTGATAAAAAGGTGAAGAACCTCGGCCATACCCCTCTATTTATAGGGATAAATCTCGGCCCAAAACCATAATCACAAATGAAAGCTAAATCGACTTATAGCAGCTTTCAGAAAGTAAAACCATATCTAACTAGAACTCCTAAAATAACCTTGAAGAATATTACCAATTCTAAGTCTAATCAAAATAAAACACAATATTTTTAAAACCCTAATGGACTGGGTCAAAAATAACTGACTGAATTTTGAAAATAGTTCTTCAAAAGGTCACATGGCCTAGCTATGGACCAAAATAAAATAATGTTACAATAATTTACAGAGATCACACTGCTTCGTTGAAAATCCGGTGGTAAAAAAGTGTATAGTGTTCTTCACGATGTTTTAAGTTAATCTACAAGGTTGAATAATTAATCCAATCCCTACCCGATTTAGTCTTGAGTTCTTCATCATGAAGTTGATCAATCAAAGCATTCAACGCCGCATATCTAGAGTTCTTTCTTGGAGGAGGGAAATTGGATCAGAACCGGATGCAAATGGTGTAAATTATGAAACTGGAAAAAAAAATATGAAGGGCCCTCTGGGCAGAATTTTTAAATTAAACGAATGAGAGGGCGAAAAAAATTTAAAAAAATCTAATTCAATTTTTTCTTTATTTGTATTAATTATTCCTGTAAGTAAATTTCTTTTTTTAAAAATAATTCGCGTCCTCTAATTCAACTTTTTATTTAATTTTATTGTCTTAATTATTTCTGTAGGTAAAATTATAAAATAAGTCTTAAATATTTTTAAAAAATATATATTATTTTATTATAAAATCATAGATTAATTATTTTATACTAAAAATAAAAATGATCTTATTTTATATAAACATATAATTGAATTGTACTTTATAATTATTTTGAAAAATATAATATTTTAATTATTATTTGTATAAATATTATAATATTATTCTCCGAGTTGAATATGGGTTGAATTTATATAAAAATATAATTTTCATATGAACTCATTTTTTAATAATATTATTTGTCATAATATTTTAATATAAATATATATTATTTTATAAAGTAATTAATTTATTATTTTATATTATAGATAAAAATTATATTATTTAATATAAAAATAACTATTGTATATACTATTATAATTAAATTTAATTTATAATTATTTTAAAAAATATATAATAGTTTAATTATTATTTGTATAAAATATTATAATATTATTTTTCAAGTTGTATGGGTCTAATTTAAATAAAAATATAATTTTCATTTGAATTATTTTTTTAATAATATTATTTGTATTAAGATTTTAATATAAATATTATTTTCTCATAAAATAATTAATTTATTATATATATTATAGATAAGAATGAGATTATTTTATATAAATATAACTATTTTTATATACTATTGTAATTGAATTATACTTTATAATTATTTTGAAATAAATATAATATTTTAATTATTATTTGTATAGAATATTATAATATTATTTTTTGAGTTGTATATGGGTCAAATTTAAATAAAAATATAATTTTCATATGAACACATTTTTTAATAATCATATTATTTCTTAAATTTGGGATAAAATACTACGCCATTAAGATTTTCTATGAATCGAGAACAAACTACAAAATATAATCAGTAAAACAATATGATTTGGGAACAGTAAAACAATAAATCTGGTTATATTATTCCTAATAAATCTGATCCGTTCCCAATAAATCTGATTATATTTGTTTCCCGAATATTTGAATATATCTGTTTTGCTGATTTATAATCTGATTTAGAATATTTCTGATTTGGGAACAGTAAAATTATTTGGGAACAGTAAAATCAGTAAAACAATAAGATTTTTACTGATTTTTAATGTAAAATTCAGAAAGGCAGTAAAAAAACCACCTACGGTGGTTTTTAATTAAAAAACTCGGGAACAGTAAAATTATTTCGGCAATAGATTTTAGAATTTGGATCCGTGTTTTATGAATGGGGAGAAGTGGAATATTTGGGTAGGATTTGGGTAATTGCACAGAGCACATTTATGAGAATTTGGATCCGTGTTTTATGAATGGGGAGAAGTGAAATATTTGGGTAGGATTTGGGTCGTTGCACAGGACGCATTTATGAACAGGTCGCATTTAATATTTGGTAAAATTTATGAATATGGCGCATTTGCTTAATGCACCCTCAACCTTAAATTCCGTTTTAAAATTTTCGTTCCTTTTAATTTCAAAGATGGCGCATTTGCTAAATGCACTCTCTATTTTTAATTTTTTTAAAAAAAAAAATCTTGAAGTCGCATTCAGCAAATGCGACTTCACCCATTGCATCCAGTCCAGGTTACTGTAGCACTAAACTAAGAATTTCTCCACATCTCTAAGTTTTTTTTACTTTGTCAATGGTCCAGCCATATCATTTAAAGCATTCCATACATAACTCTGGAATATTTGATCAAGTCGTGGAATGTCTTCATTTATGGTAATAGTTGTCTTGGCATCTTCATTAGACTTAATCGAGCAAGAACGTGGATATTTTGAAGGAGGTCGCGTAGAAAATAGAGAGAAAAGAGAGATGAAAAGAGAGAGACGATAGTGGACCCGTGGTTGAATGAGGAATGAGATGAAAATTATGTTTTTAGTTTAATGATTCTCAGTAATTGCATGTCAGACCTTTAATTTTTTTCTTCAGTGCATAAAACGATCCACCAACTAATTTTTTTATTAATTATTACAAAGGACTCAGTCTAAAAATTATTTAGGAAGTTTAAAATAAAACTTTGTATCGTAATTTTTAATGGTGGAGTTTTCCTTTATAGTAAATCTACACTCGTCTTTTTGTTTTACAAAGTTGGGATCATAAAACAACTGAATGTGTGAAGGATAAGTAGGAAAAACAGTAGGGGAAAAAAGATAGAATAAATAAAGTGGCATGAAAACATAAGTTTGTAAATACTGGATCAACAGAAAGAAAAAAAAAACAATGTGTGTTTTATGTTTGTAGAAAATAAGGGTAATAATGTGTGTTTGTATTCATCATCTGGGGTATATTATATAGAGGTACAAAGACCTATACAGAAAAGGAAAATGAATCTAAATCTAATTACAATTACAAGTAATATTCACATAATATTGTTGTTCCTTAATAATGTTTTAATGGATGAATGTTTGAGTATGTATAATAAATGGAGTATAATCATTCGATTGATTTCAACAATAAGCATCTCCAATGGTATTGGGGTCTTCCATATTTTTAGGGTTCACGGGTCGAATTTTTAATAAAACTTCAGTGTGACGTAATCAAATATTATTGATTAACAGTAATTTTTAAATTTTGATCTCCAATGCTACCGTCAAAATTAGAACTTTAGTATGATGTGTCAATAAATGGTTAAAACTTTAATGACAGGGTCGTAAAATGAGAAAGTTTGGCCAAAATTTAATGAGGTGACAAAAGGACGGCCTCACTTTGAGCTTCAAAGAATAGAAGCTCTAATTTGAAGGGATCACTTATAATTTATGTCATGTAAGATTAGCGCTTAACACTGACTCTTGCATTGGAGATGTATTTTAGAACCGGGGTCGGTTAAGATGATATGACTACCAACTCTCTCCCATTTTAAAATTGGATTGGAGATGCTCTGAAACTCTATTTAGAAAAAAGGATGGAGTACACTTCATCCACACATGCGACAGACGTGTCCTTTTGGTATTATATAAAAAATAAATCAAGAAACAAATATATTTTTGAAAAAAAATCAATCCTTCCAAGATGTTGGGAAAAAAATCCAGCGACGATTACAATGAGTGAAATTGACATCCAATCTAACTAACTTCTATCAATAACTAACATATTGCAAGGATATTTAAATTACATGTCAACCATACAGATCGCCTATACTATTACAGATCAGAGATCCAATAAAAAACTGTAACATCGCCCTCGGGGATACTAACTTGCTCCCTGCGAAAAACATGACCACTTGGCAAAGAGGAACATATCACGCATCAATATCACTCCGCCAAACAGGCATATTCTATAACTGTAACATCAATTGATCCAACCACGATCTATGCTGTCCAAACTGTAAACACCTTGAAAAACACAAATCTGATGAACCCAGATTTATGAAACCCAAAAATAAAATCACAAACAAAATTGCGAACACACGATCTGTACAAGCAGATCGAAAACTATACATCAATATGAACAATTAAATCGAGTTATCATCATGAATACAACGATCTAGTCGATAAGGCCAAATAATAAAACTAATTTGTGGAGACAAATCTCACACTTATTCAATGATAAAAATATGAATTAAAAATCTTGAAGAAGAATGGATACGGATCAAAAAGGGTTGTGGCTTGGAGAAGGTTTTTCTTATTAAGAAACAAATATTGTTCTGCGCTACGCTAAGAAGTAATTACGGTCCTACTTTATTAATTATAATCATTAATTTTCAAACATCCAACGTATCAACTACGGAATACGCTGGCAGCCTCACCTACATTTGCAATTACATTTTTTTAATGGGACGTTACATATCAGATTCCATTCGATGGGCCTTTTTCATTACTCCAATCAATGAAGGTATTATAAAGTCAATTCAATGCAGTAGTGTTTTATAATTTGTATTTTTGTAAATAGATCATCCAATCAATTGATATTAAGAAACCATCTAGCATTTTTTTTAGAAATAAGAAAACGTCTAACATGTAGTATAATGGAAAGAGTAGAATATTTCTACGTACATATATATAGTGTTTAGTGTTTTAGTAGACTTATATTTATAAATAAATACTAGTGGAAAGAGTTTAATTAAAGGCAGCAATCAAAGGCGGTTTTTGAGAAACGTCTTTAATTGAGGTCCGAATGAGGTTCCGAATTCGGAATTGCTTTCAAATCCGATTAAAGGCGGTTAAAATTTGATGAAAGGCGAATTTTGGGGAACAGCCTTTGATGGACATCAATTAAAGACGGTTTCATTGGGGAACCGCATGTAATGGGTTGACTTTGATGAATTTTCAGCCTACTATATAAATGAATTTTAGGGTTTTTACCCGTGCCACCTTCATTTTTGGTCCTTAGCCATTTTTCCAATCTGATGATACCCTCCTCTCGTTCTTCATCACCCACTTCTCCACCTTCATCACCCGTGCTACCTTCAATCACCCCCTCCTTCATTTCCTCCACCGTCAAATGCCACATCCATCGTCACCCGCCTCCTCCATCTCTCCTCAGCCTCATCGCCGCCGCCTCCTGAAGCTTTGCACGAACCCCCTTTTGCCACTTTACACTCACCCCCAACAGCGCCACCGCGCCATCCAGTGCCACCGCTCGCTCCAGCGCTATCGCGGGTCTCCAGCACCACCACTCGCTTGCACCAACGTCATCGCTCACCCACTCCATCCCTCCTTCTCCTCCAAGCCAGCGGCAGTAACTTTTCTTCTTCTCGTTCTAGATCTTTAAATGTTGGATCTGTTAGCATTTTGTTTCGTTAAGTTTTTGGGTTTAAATAATTTGGTTTATCTGTGTGAATTGTTGAAAATGCTGAGATTGTTGAGTTCAATCTGTATGCTGAGTTTCTTGGTTTTATTGAGTCTGCCGGAAACCTATTGGTTTCTGGTAGCTTTTTTTTATGGCCTAGGATTCAGGTTTCGAATTTGAAACTGCTTTCGAATTCAATCAAAGGCGGGACGAAAGACGTCACTTTACTTCTCTGGTTCAATGGAGCCGCCTTTAATAGGCATGTTCTCTACTAGTGAAAATTGATTCGATAATTTTAATAAAATTGTATGTTAATTCAATTTATTTCAATGTACTTTCGATTCAACCCTTAACTTAATTTTATTGTTACTATTTTTTAATGGGAAAAATATTAAATATTAATAAAAGGGCTTTAGTTTTGAATATGTAAAAGACTAATTTCTTCTTTATCGTCAAATATAACTCTATTTTTAAAAAAAATAAGTTTTTTAAATGTATTTACAAAACATTTCAATATTGACGGTTTATAAATTGCACCAAACAGAGTTGTAGTCTAATTATCTTATCAAACGCTTGTCAAAATATCACATGAATCGAATTAATTGATAATTTGACATCATGTAAATATTTATTACCGTCGATCTTAAATATATTTAGTTTTTAATTGCCGGTGAAAATAATGAGATGTTTACGCACATTTTTATTGTCCGGCCACCAGCCTTACAAATGGGTGCGATAGAGACACTGTTTATTGTTTTGTTTCGTTACTCTTTATTGTTTCCGGACAAATGACATGTCATAAGAACAACTTTGTTCCAAATCATAACGTCTTTTTTTAAATCGAAATCCTCAAAATATATTGAGGTGGGGTTATTTTATTGGATCCCCAAAACCATTATTGAAACCTGTTACTACAAGAGACTCAGTAAATGTCAATATTATCTAATTATGGAAGTGAACAACACTAGTTTGATCAATAGAAGTAAGAACCATGTCTCCAAGTCCTAATCCTACAACCCCGTGTTTGATTAGTAGTGGCCAGTCGGTCCTTCTCTATTCCACTAAACATGAAGTGAGTCTTCAGTAGTCGAACTAGATCTTGATGATGTTTTTCCTGAAATGGGGGAACAAAAAATCCCTTTTTAGCATAAGCTGCAATTCTCTGTTAGATCTGATGTTGTGGTAGCTTGTTGAAGCTCTCTTTTTGTTTGCCATTTTTGCCAAATGATCCGCTGGACCATTAGCCTCCCTGAAGACATGCTGGAAAGAAAAGTTGCCTCCTCTTAGCTTTGCCTGAATGGTTCTCAGAAGGCTGATTAAATTCCATGGTGGCTTCGCCTTCGCCCTCAGAATTTCGATGGCCATCTTCGAGTCCGATTCTATGATGACCTCTCCTTCCTTATCAAAAAGATTCATTCCTGCATAAATTGCTAAAAGTTCCGCATGGAGAGGAGTGGATACTGGGGAGTTAACCACCTCAGATATAGCATTAGTCATGGTTCCCGCTGGTGATCTAACAACACAGCCAAGTCCTACTCCATTAGAATTGAATGAAGCATCACAGTTGATTTTGAATCCATGAAGTGGTGGAATCCAGCGAATCGTAATAATCTGTAACCTGCTTTTCTTGATCAATGGAGGAGTCAGACCAAAAGAAAGAAATATGTGATCACTGGATGAGAAATCAATTGTATTGTGAATTGAGTAAACACTTCTGCTCAGTTGTTGAATACTTGTCCATGACCTTTCAATACTGAAAACTAATCCGTCTTTAATAAAACGATTCCTTGCAATCCATAGTTCCCATATAATGAACATCGGAATGTTTATCAAGATTGATTGTCTCAG
>JAULKJ010247380.1:0-22794 GCA_032355405.1 Rubia balearica
ATGTCCTTAATTAGGAATGGATCACGCGTCCCTTTATGGGCCTCGAGTTAGACTTTAGACAATACCCTAAGCTCGAAGCTCGCGGGCCTCGAAGAGTCGTGGCCCAGGTATCATCAATTACTTGTACACTATTTTGAAAAACTATACCGTGGCCTAAAATTGTGTTTCCCCATTATACATTGCACCAAAATACAATATTTTTGTTATCCAAACATTTATATTCTAATTTATATTAGGTCAATAAAGGTTGATCCTTGATTAATTTTAGTCAATATAGTTATAGTTAAAACCAACAAAAGAAGTGAACGGTTTTGAAAATAAAAAAAAATTAGCTTAGAGCGGTTGCGTGCAACTGCGCCAATCTAATAATATTTTTGGAAAAAAATTAAAGTTTTGGCAATTTTTTAAAAATTTAGGCGGAAAGATTGAATTTTTAAAATATTCAGCACCAATTTTTTAATTAACACCAGTTTTTTTAAAACCCGTGTTAAATTGGCACTGGATTTTTAAGATTAATACTGAATTTATATTTTTTAAAAAAATTGGAAGTATTAGGATGGAAGATTGAATTTTAATATTTTTAGCGCCGGTTTTTTTAATCAACACCTATTTTTTGAAAATTGGTGTTTAATTTGTACCAGTTATTTTAAATTAACACTGTCTTTTGAAAATTGGTGTTAAGTTTGCACCGGTTTTTAAAAAAATTAACACCGATTTTTAAAAAAATAGTGTTAATGAAAATTGGTGTTAATTTTCAAAAAATCAGTGCTAATTTATTTGTGGAACTGGTTTTCAAAAGCCGGTGCAAAAAAATCGATGCTGGAGGGGTATCTCTATGGTAGTGAAAGCCCATAATCAATTACAAAAATATCAATCACCTACCTTGTGAAATAGATACGATGTGTTAATCATTGACACATTTGATTCAATTTGCGTTTGGCTCTGTTGTTGCGTCGTTTGTATGATGTTTAATTGATTTTTAATCTTGAAAATACCTTCTTCAATCATGATTCGAGCTTTGAATATGCGATTTTCAAATTTTAGTTGATTCACGGATTTGAGATGAATGATGTTAAATTTATACCTAATTGTAGCAGAAGATTACTTGATTGATTTTTTGTTGATACCGATCGACGTTGTTCTTTAAATTTTTCGCGGTTGATTGTTGATGATGGACAGCGTTTAGTGGATTTGATGTTTTTGTGAAAGATTTCGGTTGAGAAAATGATGTTTGGTCGTCTATGGTTGAGGAGGTTTGTTGAAGGTGTGTTTTGGGAGGAGGTTAAGAGTCACACCTTCAGGTTGGGAATGATTTTTTTTGTCAAATTTTGAGTAATTGTATTTGGTCCTTGATATATTTCGTGACTTCCATTGAAGATCCCACGCTCATTTTAATTGTAGATTTGCCCATGAATTTGGTTTGTCATTTATATATTTTCCCTCTAGTCCCTAATTTTACCATGAGACAATCTTGTCAAAGGAAAGTGTCGATTAAAAAAGATCATCAGTAATGGTAAATATGCCAATATTTTAGGACGAGAGGAAGTACTTCAGTCAGCGTATGCCACTAACCAACTCTTTTTTTCTTATTTTACTTGTCATGGAAATTAACCTTTGCCCTTAATCTCAATCTCTTGGGCATGCATCGTTCACGACCAACTAGCTTTGAATCTTCCCAATTAACACCTACAAGTACAACTCCTTTGACTTTCATTGCATGATATTGTTTTTATATCTCGGATTTCAAGGCACGGTTTGTGGGTTAAGAAACGATTCCCTAACGATCATGTTAACAAAGATATCTTCAGTTAACATTCGTTGACTTAATGATTTTATAATCTAGGATCCACCTATGTTAATTTCATCGTTACTTAGGTTAATCAGATTAATTAACATTTACAGAAGTGCATTAATGCTCTGTTGCTGTTGTGTGTACATTTGGCAGATCAATCACCTTTGATATGTTTCGGATGCTCTGAGGATTAGGATACACGATTAGTGTGCGGACAGGTAATATTGACGACCGCGTAACTATTATCATACATCTTGTGGATTATATGAATGATTACTCGATAATCATGTTTCCTCAATTTGTACTGCTGGCTGTACTTGACCGTACGCTGACAATATTTTGTTCAATAACAATTTTTTAAACGCAAAACTGCCGATATAATCCTCCTGTTTCTCTTAGGTGGTTGGATTTAGGTGAAAGAAATGAGTTGATAAAATTAAACGTAGAAAATAAAAAGTAGATAAAAGAGATGATATTGAAAGAATCTTGCCAAAAAAGAAAAGTATTTATTATCTACTGTCTATGTGTTAGCAATAGTAGGTCTAGTGTTGTAAAATGTTCGATATCAATTTCGGCCGGAAATTGAGTTTTGAAAAGATGTTGTTAACTTGCCGAGAGCGGCGAGAAAGGAAGAATAAGACTTTCCTTTTATATATTTTAAAACAAATTTCATGTTTTGGGTTGTTTTTTAAAGGAGACAATTGGGCCTAATATTTAATTCCAGAACTTTTCAAACAAATATTTAACCAGAATTTGAAAGACATTCATCTAATATCATGTTAATGTCTTCCACTTGGTCTTATTGGTTTGAAGAATTTGCAAAATGCATACTGCAGCCAGAAGATGATAGCGCACTCCGGTACATGCCAACATAAATGTTACATACCCAAAATAATGTTTGTTTGTGATGTTGCTAGGACTATTATAGCTGATAATGAGGATGTAAATTTTTATGGGAAGATAGGAATCTTTCCCTTATTAACAAGGTACAAGCTAAGAAAAATAGTAAGAACAAGCCAAAATGGACTATAGAGAAGAAATCGAAAGTCAAAGTGAGGCGCATAGAAATGAGGGAATGCCCCATCAAACGAGTTATTTCAGCTATCAAACAAAAGTGGCCATATAAAGTATCAAAAAGGATATTTCCACAGTAAGACAATACTAAACCCCACGTTCTTGTTGGAGACCAAGAATTTCAAAAGCTCCCACCTCAGATGGTTTCAAATAATGATCGACAACCAACCCTCAAACTCTCCAAATCTCAACATTCTAGACTTAGGATTTTTTCATGCCATACAAAATCTACAACAAGAAAAATCTTGCAAAACAGTTGTGGAATTGGTACATGCGGTCGAGAGGGCATAGGATGAAATATAGCCTAAAACTCTACATCAGATTTTCATATCTTTACAAGCAGTCATGATAGAGATTATGAAATTTAAAGGCCACAAGAATATCCCTCTCCCACATGTAAAGAGAGATGCACTAGCTAGGATGAGAATGCTTCCAAATGACCTGGAGGTGTATATTCTATTAGTGAAAGAGGGCATTCAGTTTCTTAAGCATCAAAACAAAACAAGGTGGATCCAGAAGCTGGTCGAAGGCATATGGCAACATGTGGATAGGGAAAATGCAAGCAAAGTTCCCTACATGAGGTACTTTTGAACATGACTTCGTTGTATACTTTTGTTTTTTTTTTTTATGTAAAACATGTAAAAAACAGTGCACATGTTTATTGGACCAACCAGACTTTTTCCTTGCCATGGCCACCTCATTACTACGGGAGGTTGGGGGTAATTCTCAAATATGTATATTATTATGTGCATATGTTTCAGATTTGGTGCTCTAAGGATTGATTTCCTCATTTTCTTTCTTCTTTAGTCATTGATCCCACCCCGTGAGGTCATACAAAACCAACCTTTCAGGAGAACAATATTAACCCACAGAGTGCAAGAGTCAAACATAAATATTTATATCGTTGCTCCCGTACTCACTTCCAACTACTAGAGTGTTGCTAGTGGCAAGTCCGGGATCGCCCACAAAGATACTAGAATTCAAAAGTTAACAATACACAACTCACAATCAGGTGTCACTACGATTGTATGTCAGGAATAGCTAGTGCTACAAACATGGATTGGGGAGTTTTTTTTCAAATCTAACAGCTGCGGGACGTGAAAACAGGAGGGATTAAACTATTGTAAATTAGCCTCGGGGAATATTGTGTAATATGACCGATGAATGACTTTAATCCTAGATTCTATCACATGAAAGACATATAAAACTATCCTATACCTATATCATATGGTGTGGAGACAGCCGGGCATTCCCATTGTCTATCACACAAAGGTTCATCAACTATATTATAAAGTTATCACACCACCTTCGTAATTAGGAAAGGCGCTTCGATCGCCTTTGCGATACCTACGTAAGGAACAATGTCTTACGTAGGTAGCGACCGTTAGATAAGAGTGAGGATAACACATCCCGGAAACTCCACTATGGACACCAATCCCTAAGCATAGAGAGGCAAAGGGATTGACATCTCATAATGACTCCAGGGTTGACACGAATCTAGTCGCTACACCACAACCCTAGTTACTACAAACTATTATGCACATCTATCAGATTTTTTTAGGGTTTCCCCTCGTTAGGGAAACTATCGTCCCTAACATGAATGATTATTACATAACTAGCCAATTAGGTTACTCACCTCTCCGGTACTCACGAACCTACAATAGCTCTAATTTAACACTCTAAAGATGACATGACAAGCCTAGCACGATGATATACGACACATGAATCAACTGGTGCATCATAGAACATACATAGCCTAAAGAATCTAACAAAACAAACACCAAATCATGAATACAAATACAGATCCCAAGTTAATTTACTACTCCCTAAGCATTGAACCCAAATATTTCATTGGATTCAATGCCTTCGGGAAAAATAAAATAAAGAAGAGAAGAAGAGAAAAGATTTTAGAGGGAAAGAAGAGCTCCTTTCTCTCTCTACCCTAGTCTTAAGAGTCTAAAATGAGCATTCCCTTAAACTATAATAGACATAGGTCTATGTATAGTAGTAGTAGGGAATTAGGCCTTGAAAAAAGCCCAAAAGAGGCCCAAAAATCATAGCATCAGCAATTGACACGACCAGTAAAAAATGGCATGGGTCGTGGCAGCCGGAAGCCTCGAGCTGAAATGGGCCACATGCCATGACATAGCTCATGAAGCCTCATGTTGGAGCGGCATACCCGGTCTGGCACGGTGGCCATGTCGGTCGGTATGGGCCCTCGGCTAGTGCTTTGTTTCTAACTTTTGATAATGCACCCCATGTCGTGTGCCGCGGGTCGTCACTCGAAACCACTTTTTGCTCAGTTGAACGGTATGGGTTGTGTCATTTTCCACACCCATGGGTTGGTCTCTGTATTTTGGAATTGAAATGACGTGAACCGTGTGAAATGATATGGTCCACATCCATACTTAGCTGCTAAAGAAATTTGGAAGACAGGGGCCAGCCGGTGCAACACGGTCCGTGCCAAGAAGGTGTGACACGGACAAGGTTCGCTGGCACTGACCTTGCTAGGTGTGTTAGCCTCGTATTGGTGCTTCGTGCAGGCCGGTCGAGCAGCCGGCTTATTCGGACACCCTCCATTTTTTACCTTGCTGAACTTCGACTCCACCTTTTCTAGATCAATTCCATCTACTATCACACTTTAAGTCCGTGGCCTTCTATCTACTACCATCCTCGCGCATGGCGTTCAATATCTTCTTCCATTCTTGCGAATGACCTTAAAATATCTTCTACGACCCTCGCGGATGGCCTCCTACAAAATGATGGCAAAATACACATGAACAACCTAGTAGTAATCTCACGAAGGAAAATCTAGGTGCTCGTTAATACAAATTGTCCATTAGATTCAATTAAGTCTACAAAACTCAGGATTTAGACAAGATGTCATTTAAACCCTTAGTTGTGTAAACCTAACTAAAACTAGCAATCAACCAAACAAAACATACTAACAAATGTGTCAAATGCATTGTTTAGCGCATTCATAAAGGTGGACATCAGTACCATAAACTAGAAGGAATACAATACTAGTCCACAAAGAAACACTAGTACACAAGTTAGGTAAAAAAAAGATTATCTATTAAAGTACTCTACACAACAACCAAGAAAAACTACAAAACAAAAGCACAAACTCCTTCCACCAGCTAGTTATGTAAGCTAACAATCAAATTGAGACTAGAATCCTTGGAAACATCGCCAAAATTTGACCCGCACCCACAGGGTCATTTCTTTTCATCACCAAAGGGCTCATAGGTGCTCCAAAGATCAAAGATAGAAATTTATTTGTTGCTACCAAACTCACTACTAACCACAAAGTTATTAAAATTTAAGGGATATATTTACATAACCCACAATTGGGGGTCACCCAATTGTGTACCGGGAGTAGCTAATGCCTACGCAGAGATAACTAGGGGGGCTTTGTCTAACACTACAAAACACACAAGATTTTTTATAATAAACTAGCCTTGGGGATATTTGCGTAACATTACCTATTATTGACTTTGTTCCTAGATTCTATTCAAGTAAGATATATAAACCTATCACATGCCTATGTCACATAGTGTGAGATGGTCGGAAACTCCCAATGTCTGTCAAACAAAGGTTCATTATAGCCATCACACCACCCTTATAATTAGGGAATGCGCTGCGATCAACCATTTTGATACAACAATTTATTCCTCGTCATCTCACTCTCAATACTAACGAGCCTCCGCTTATAGGATCTCAGCCTCGTGTAGATCGCAAGTGTTAAAAATGATAAAATACGTCATAGACACTCTACTATGAACGCCAATCCTAGGCCTAGAGAGGCAGGGGAATTGCCATCTCGTGATGACTCTAGGCTTGTGACAAAACCCTAATATTACTACAAACTATAAAGCTTAATCTATCGGGGTAAGCCAAGGGTTTCACCTCATTGGGAAATCTATCGCTCCCAACACGCAATTGTACACGACTAGGCAATCGGAATTATAGTATTATAATCAGGTCGGTACTCTAAAGGCAGCATAAATACACTCATATCCTTGGTACTCTCGAACCTACAATATCCATAATCTTACACTTCCCATGAAAGCATTCAATATCCTGGCATATACTATCTATGAATTTATGCATTATAAAGCATAAAATGATATAAATCTTATGAGAATGTAAACTACAAATCAAACACAAATATTCATAGCACATAAATATATAGGGTAATCTTAAAATCTCAAAAAGTCACAATCAAGTTAAAATAACAATATTACCCCAAGAAAATATCTACTCTAGAGACATTAAATAAAAAAACCATTGGATTTAATGCCATAAGGAAAAACCTTGAGAAATAAATGAAGAGTGGAGATGGCCACAATCTTCCTGTCTCCTATTACAAAAAGACTACTTGTTTCTACTTCTCCTACTTAGTTCTACCCTCGAAGACTAAAGGTGGTTTATATAGTAGGTATGATTATGCCTTAGATCAAAAGGCCAAAAATTTAGGAAACCATAGCGATAGTGCACGGCCAGCCCAGCACGACCCATGTAAAAGCACGTGGGTCGCAAACTGGAGGCCTTCCCGAGCTGTTCTAAGCACAAAGGATGTGAAAATTTATGTATCCCTCCATTTGAAGCTTTTCCACCACTTTCTGAGTGCACGGGACGTGCAAGATTACACGTCCCGCGGTGTGGACCCTTGGTTCCTCCATTCTGAGTATGCTGGCTGTGCAGGATTGCATGACCCGTGGTCTGGCTTTCAGCTTCTTGGCACGAGGCATTGCATGGGCTGTGCCAGTTTTTTACTCTTCCGGACTTAGTTCTTTTTTTGGGCGCATCCATCTACTTCACATTTTGACTCGTGGCCTTCAGTCTTCTACTATCTTTGCGAATGACCTTCTACAATCTTTTACCATTCTTGCAAATTGCTTTCTAAAAACTGTTTGAAGTGCCTTCGAGCAATATACAAGCAAAGCTTATAACAACGGGTCTATGCTCATAGGGACCAAAAATCCATTAAACCTAAAGTACGCTACAAAATGAAGGATTTAGATACAACAACCGAAAATGGTCATCTAAACCCTTTACAGTGTAAACCTACCTAATTCTAGCAATCTACCAACTAAATGACCATAAAAGAGATGTTAAATGCTTCTGAAAATACATGCATTTGGCGTGTCATCAATAAGCTTTAGAATTTACATGGTTTTGTGATTTATATTAAGATTGATCTTACTCAAGGTTATCATTAAATTTTTGTGAAAAGGGTGAGATGAATAGAAAACCGCATTTAAGACTAAGTTTGGATTGTATGAATGGATCATTATACCTTTTTGTTTAACTAATGCTTCTAGTACTTTTATGCGGTTGATGAATCATGTCTTAAGATAGATTATTGGTCGATTTGTCGTGGTTTACATTGATTGTATATTGATCTATTCTAAATTGATTCATGAACATATTCAATACGTTAAAAATGCCCTAGTTGCACTTTGCAATGCTAAATTGTATACAAACATCAAGAAAGTGTACCTTTTGTGCTTCGGAAGTTGTTTTTCTTGGATTTTTTCTGTCAAAAGATGGAATTAAAGTTGATGAATCCAAGATTGAAGCCATAAGACATGGTCGACCCCTATTAATGCTAATTATGAGTGTTCTTTCCATGGTTTAGCTAGTTTTAGTCGAAGGTTTGTGCATGACCTCCCATCTATTGTTGCACCTTTAAATGAACTAGTTAAAAAGAATGTTATATTCTAATGGGGATGAGAGTCCAGAGAATGCTTTTAATGAACTATAGATGCAGTTATGTAATGCTAATGTTCTTACTTTACCTAATTTTAACCATACTTTTGAGATTCAAAAGAAAATCTTAAGGAAGGTGCTCTTAACCCTGTCTACGACAAGGAATTCTATGTTGTTGTAAGGGCCCTAGAAACGTGGAAGCATTACTTGCTTCCTTGTGAGTTTATATTATTCACATTGATCATGAGTCATTAAAGTATTTTAAGAGTCAGTTGAAGTTAAATAAGCGTCATGCTAAGTGGGTCAACTTTATTGAAACTTTTCCATAGGCTCTAAAGTATAAGAACGTTAAAGATAATGTGGTAGCTGATTCTTTGAGTTGAAGGCATGCTTTGCCTACACGTCTTAATTGTGCTATTCTTGAATTTTATTTTATGAAGGATATATATGCGGCTGATTCTGAATTTTCATTTATTTATAATGCATACAAAGTTGATTTTTTTATAAGCTCTATTTGCATGATGGATTACTTAGCTCAACGGGACGAGGACAGGGAAGACCAGCAGGACGAGGTGGTGATCAGGTTGAGATACTTCATTTAACTCTTTTTATTCAGAACATTCCTTTTAATGAAATTTTTACCTGAGTAATTGTGTTCTTCTTGTACTATTTTGACATGTTTGTGCGATGTAGAATGTGTGTAATTTGATTCTATGTGTTTTCTTTGGTGGATGACATTCTTTATGTTAGTTTTAGCTATCGGAATTCATCGATGTCCTTTTGTGAAATATGTAGGACTATCTCATATGTGTTGGGGAAGTTTGTTTCTTGATCTTGATTTTTGCACTTGATATTGTTTATTCCTTACTTAGCTATTACAAACTAATGGGCAAACCTGAAGTAAGAGATGGCTACTGAGTTTTATCCAAGTTTCTTATTTGTAACAAAAAAACAAAAGTATGCGCACACACACATATATATATATGTTTTATCCAAGTTTCTTATTTGTAACAAAAAAAATAAAAGTATGCGCACACACACATATATATATATATGTTTTATCCAAGTTTCTTATTTGTAACAAAAAAAATAAAAGCACACACACATATATATATATATATAAATGGAAAGAGTGCATAAATTAATCTCTAAAGTTAAAATAAAATGGGTGGATGAAATATATTTGTATAATATGCATGACAATTGCACGGAACGAACAGAGGATTTTTAAGGAAAACTTGATCTATATCACTAATTCAGTCCATACATCCTTGCATACTAGCTCCATTTTCTGTATTTGACGCCATATATTTAGATATTTGGATTTACGGTAAATGAAATGAGTGGATAAAAGAAAATTTATAAATAATAAAAGAAATAAAATGAGTGAATGAAATTGAATGAATCTTATGGGGAAAAAATGTGTTGACATAAAAAGATTTAACAAAAAAAGAAAAATACATATATAATTTTACCCCTGATTTTCACACAGAGCGCACTATTTTTTTTTTCTATTGGATACACTAAACGTTTACGGAAGTCCTCAAAGTTGAGTGTCCAAAAGTGATTGAAAAAAACTAATTGCTAAAATGTTCAGCAAAAATAGTCAAGTGGCTGAAAAAATTGTAACGTTATAATTTATGAACCAATTATTTTCATAAATATATTTTATATGTTATAATGTTCACGGTCACAATCCGTGCATATTTCGAGATCAACCACATTCTTAATTCAAGAAAATAAAAATAAGATCCAAGACTTATTCCTTTTAAACAAAACAAAGAAAAACTAAAATATTACACTAATATTGACTTGTATCGATGTAAAAATCACGCACACATAAATTTTTCAATCTTCACGTTTGTAACCGTGCATATTTTGAGCATTAACAGCTACTTATTTCAACAACTAAAAAGGCATAAACCTTATCCTTACATCCGGAATTTTAAAATAAAAATTGCTCAACTAGTGACGAATTATGCGGAGTATCAAAATCTTGTGAAAGTTTTCAAAAAAGAAGTGCAGTTAGTGCAAAAAATGAGCGGTATGGTGCAATTGTGTAATATTATGTTTTGCAATGCATCCGACTCCACATTAACAAGAAAACATATTGTGGCCATTAAGATTAACTGACCTTCCAAAACAACAAGTTTTTTTTTATCATCTGCATTCTTAAGTGAAACTTCATCCTATACACACCACCACTGACTTCCATCCACAAGAACACAATGTTCCCAACACACATCCCTCTCTCGAACCATTTTGTTACCAGACAAAGCAACAATATTTTCTTTAAATTTCAGAGTTCAAAAACACCTAGAACAAACAACATTTTTTAGTCTAAAAAATAAAGAAGCCATTAGGTTCATGTTTGTTATCGTAGAAATACTATGGACTATCATGTTTCTCTCGTCGCAAATCTCCCGCCTCTCTCATGTGGGTGCATATTTTATTAATTAGGAATAATTTATGTACGAAATAGTGATACGTTCATTTTTCTGATAATTTTTTTTGTGTTTGTTTCGTGCAACTAATTTCATGCACATTTTTGGTTTGAAGATTAATCTAGGTTTGTAAGGATGTCCAGATCCCAGGTTTCTTTTATAAAGAATTGAAAATAATTTTGATAGTCCTAAAACTTTAAAACTTGTCTTTTTAACCAATAAATAAAATAAAATATTGAAGAAACATTCCACAGTAAATATATATGTATGCAATCAAACAATTCCAAACATAATATATTATTAATAACAAACTAATTTTTTTAAAAAATTATATGTTATAGTCTTCATTGATGAGTATTCAATGTGTTAGTCCTCCCAAAAATGTCATTAAGAAATCTGAACTACGAAAAACTCAATATTTTACTAGCAAAAAAATGTGGTTTGGTGAGCAATTATTGCACCGGTTCATTGTTCACTAAATTGGTGCTAGCGATTTTTTCCTACCATAGGCACCAGTTGTTTCCATTCCAACTCTAAATAGTGCTGGAAAATTATCAGTTTCTGAAATTTTATGCCATAGGCACCAATTCCATACAATTCTGTTTCAAATGATGCTAGAATGACTTATAGGCAACAATATTTTTTCCCTTTTTGCATAATTCCGATGTAAATCACATTTATAGCATCGATTTTGTACAACCGGTGCTGCCTTAAGATTGTTTTCCAGTAGTGATAACATGATAAATTGATTTAAAACCCCAACCTTTAAATAAATAACAAAAAAAATATTTATAAATAGCACATTACCAATATTTCTGGTCCATGTCTAAAAGAGTAGTTTGGCACGAAATGTGACAGGAAATAAAATTAATGAAAATGCTTGGGTGAAAAATTGGATAGAATACTTTGAAATAGAATTTCAGCCTTTACACTGTTGTTCGATTTGATTCATTTTACACTATCTTGCACGGGAGCAGCCTGGATTCTGAAACAAGTTGTGTAATCACAAAAACTACAATATCTTCCTGCCTTCCTGCATGCTCTTCAGTAGTGCCACGTAGAAAACGAGAGCAAAGACAAAGTGGTGGTAAGGTATATCACGCGGCAAAAGTGCATGTGAGTGCACGCGTACTTTTATTTTATTATTTGGAAATTACCAATGCTCCAAGGATATTTATAACATGTGAAAGTCTTACAAAAGGTGGCGGGTATTAGTCATTTTGAATACAAATATAACTTTAAGTACAAGTACAATAAATATAAATAAAATTACTGATACATGATATTTTAAAAATATTATATTTTATCGTAAATGTTTTAAGTATACATTGTTATGAAAATAGTATAAGTTGAACACTATAAGTTACAAGTTGAACAATTAGAAATTTTAAATTACTTTATTAATTCTTGAATAAATTAGAATTAATTACATGGTATAATTAATTAAATTTAATAAACTATATCTTAAATTTTAACTTACATTTTTTTATCATAGTTGCAACTTATAATTCAGTACATTTTAGTACAACATATTGTCATAATATGAATAAAATATACAAATGAATAATTTATTTTATTCATTTTTTTTTAAGAGTCATTTTAAAAATATAGTTAATCTAACATAAATATACTATTAAACAACTCAAATTAATTACCAATGTGATATATTGAATTTGTGGTTAAGAAAATGAGCTAAAGACCTGAATATCTATATTTTTATCAATATCATTATAGACTACCAAAATTCATATGCAAACTGACCTTTTGAGCAGGGTCGTGTCATCTGGGTTGTGTCGTGCTAAGACCTGCAATTTCGTTCAACTCTCAGCCGAGGCCCTGTAGTTTTGGTTTAGGTCGTCCTTGGGCCTCAAATGTGCATGTGTTGTACGGTCTTAATATCGGACCGGGTCAGTTCCGTCCGCGAGCGGCTCGATCCCATTACCAACTCTAGTGTGGGCACCACTTTACCATTAAAATTAAAATTTATTTTTAAATTAAATATCATATGTTTTTAGCTAAAACATGTAACAAAGTGTTTTTGAATGTGAAAATATAAAATTATCATACAAAAATTACAATATTTAACTTAAAAAAATACTTTATTTAGATTTAAAATTTTAGTGATTGATTTAAAAAATGGTAAAATTATCAATATAACCCTTTATAATTATGAAAGTGCCACTATAAACCTCAATATTTAAAATAAAAAAACCTAAAATTTTAATTAAAATGCCAATATAACGCTCAGGGACTATTTTCGACGATGATCGTGACGTGGTCGCTGTGTACCAGATCCAAAAAGACAAAAATGTCCCTCAGGTTAAAACCTGAATTTTAAGGACAACTTTTCCCTCAATAATGCGGGCCCACAATTTTTTAATTTAAAACCAAAAATTACCAAAATTTTGATGGATTCATAGGCCAATGCACAACTATCGTGACATCGCCGCACCATCCATTAAACCGCCGTCCCAGACCTACCCCACCACCTTTCATTTCGAAGCCACCCCCGTTAGCTCCAGAAACTTCCAAAGCTGCAATGATGAAGCCAATAAACTAGGCCTTACATTGATGTCTTACTCCGACATATCCCTCAACCGTCACTAAGGGTTCAAATCGTACTCCTATGATGCAAATGCCAGGGAAGTCATAACCATCGCCGACCAAAACACCCATCGCAAACTCAAAACCTGTCATCACTACCACTTGTGAAACCTAGCCTTAACCTGCGTTGCTCGAACCACCTCTGACCACACTGCCCCTAAAACTGGCGACAATGTTGCAAACCACCACTGCAAAACCAAAACCGATACCACCAACCCTCGCTGCTCCAACTGACTTCGATCACAATCGCTCTGCCACTGCGAATTTAGATACATGTGCAATGAAGAATTTAGAAAAATGAGGGGACGGGATAACATGAAGAAGAAGGCGATGGTGAGGAATGGCAGAGAACATTAGAGCAGCGGTGAGGGTGGGGATCACTGGAGAATGTGAGGGCAAAGGTGAGGGTTGGGTGGTTTGGTAAAAGAACAAGGCGAGGATAGGAGAATGGGAACATGAGAACATGAAAAGGAAGGTGAAGGGGGAGAATTCAGTGAAGGTAGGCGGTTAGGATTTAGGAGAAGAAGAATAAGTAGGGGCATAATAGTCAATTCACCTTTTCATTCTTTTACTTCTTCTAAAGTAGGGAAAAGAGTCATTTTATCAAATTTAGGTCAATTTTTTTTTGTAATGGTTAGCTTTGCACTTTCACTAATTACTTGGGTTATAGTGGCACTTTTTAAAACCAAAGGGTTATATTTTCTCTTATCATAAATGTAGGGTTATATTAGCACTTTTTTCTTTAAAAATACAGTTTATAAGTGAATATGCGGCACGTACTACGTAGATTTACACGGTCTATTTCTTGGGACTTGTTTTCTAGAGAAACTGATGGAACGGATTGTGTAAATATACACAGTCTGTTTCCTGGGATTTTGGTCTTGGGCAAACTGAAGGGCACAATCCATGCTATATGAACAGTTTGTGGTCCTCTACTTGAAACTTTTCCTATCTTGTTTCTTTCTTCTTCTGATCAACTCAATTTTCTTTCATTTAATCCAATAGCCTTCAATCTATAACCAACCTTTCAATTGGTCTTCTACCTACTATCTTAAACTTGGACTCCATCTCGTTACCATTCGCACATAAAAATACATGTGTAGCAAGCGAATACACAGGAAAGCTATTGGACTCCATCCTGTTACCATTTGCATAGAAAGAAGCGAATACATATGAAGGCTATTGGACTCCATCCCATTACCATTTGCACAGAAAAGTGCATGTGAAGCGCCATCCCTTAACCCCTCACCATCTCCTAAAATCCCACAATCAATTACTATCTATAAATTTTATTATTCATGTCTTGTGAATAATAAACTATGAGCTTCTCAGTGTTCTATGTGTGAATTACTTACTCGAGAAGCTCATCCTGGGGGACTTACGGGCCATTTCGGTGCACTTAAAATGTATAACTTGTTGCATGAAAAATTCATTTGGCCCAAGAATGGCACTTAAGTTGATCAGATTTGTAAGACTCGTATTAAATGCTTGAAGGCTAAGTCGACTACAAAGCCTCAAGGACTTACACTCCCTTTCCAGTTCCTAAACATTCGTGGGTTGATATCTTTATGGACTTTGTCCTTAGTTTTCCATGATCTCAATCTTTGTTGTGGTTGATCTTTTTTTCGAGACTGGCACACTTTATTTCTTGTAGGAAAACCGATATTACAAAGCATGTGGAAGACTTGTTTCTTAAAGAGTTTTTTTGTTTACATAGGATACCTACAAGTATAGAATCTGATCGCAAAGTTAAGTTCTTATCCTACTTTTGGAATAACTATGAAGAAATCTAGTTACGAAGTTGATATTTTTCACTGCATGTCATCCAAAAGATGAAGGGAAAACTGAGGTTATATACCATACATTGGGCACTCTTCTTCGTGCCTTAGTACAAAGGAACTTGAAGAGTCGGGAAGCTTGTATTTTAGAGTTTGCTTTTAATCAAACTATTCATTCTGCTACTTTTTTACCTCCATTTCAAGTTGTTTATGGTTATAAATTATTACTCCTCTTGATCTTACTACTTTGAATTTGAAACATGTTAGGAACCTTGATAGAGAAAAGAAGGATGATTTCGTGAACCAAAAACACAAGAAGGTTAAGCTAAGGATATAAAGGGAAAATGCTTAACATGCGAAGAGGAAAAACCTTGGCCGAAAAGTGATTTTGTTTCAACAAGGTGACTGGGTTTGGTTACATCTTCATGAAGAGAGGTTTCATTCTGCTCGGTAATCTAGGTTGAGTCCATGTTGTGTTGATCCTTTTAAATTCCTTGAATTTGTGAATGATAATGCTTATAAGATTAATTGCATGGCAACTACAGTGTTAGTTCTACGTTCAATATTGAAAATTTATCTACATATACTTTTGAGGATGATTCAAAATTTCAAGGATGAAACCTTTCGACCACGAAGGGAATGATAAAAATATCAAATATAACTTCGTTGATAAGGATATTTCAAGGCTTGATCAAACATTCAAAGGTGTTGTTAAAGATCCTCTAAGTGATTTGGCGGGTCCTATGACTAGGTCAAGGAATAAACTTATAGGTACGGCCTTGAATGCATTTATAAAGAAGATTCATGATGAAGATTCGAAGATCACAAAGGAGATATGTTAGATGAATGTCACTCTTGTTTCTAAGGATTAAACTCATGAAGATGAAGGTAACTGAAGCGTCTTACAAGAACTAGTTGGTCTTTCCTTAAGGGGATTGGTTCAACAATAGTTTACAGCTTTCTTAGTTCAGATTTTATGGCATTTTGGCCCATGAATATCTTGGCCATATTGGCCCAACTCAAGATAATTTGTGGCTCCATTTAGGTCTTAAAAGATTAATTTATATCTTATTAGATTTGATCATATTATATTTGAGTATATTAGATATGAATAGATAAGATTTGGTAAGATAGGATCAGGAATAATTTGGATAGGATTTAGTTAATGAATTTGGCTATGGTTTAGGTTATATTAGGAAGTTTAATTTGATATGGTTTTAACTTCTTAAATCTTCAATAAGTCATTCCAGTTTTTGTCAGAATTAACCAAATCATATATCGTAATGGCCGAATATAAACCTATGAATAGGGGATGGTCTTCACATTTTATACATCTTTTAGCAATAAAAAATATTGTATTTTGAGTTTAAACATGTTGCTTGTTCAATTTTTTGAGTCATTATGTTTTTTTTCTTCAATTTAGTGATTAGAACCCTTGTTGTGTTGATATGTGCAAGTGTTTCTTGGTTCGTGGAGTTGCCCTTGTGTCATTTAAGATCAAGTTGTGTTCATCAATTGAATACGAGTGTTTCTTCTTTCCATAAGAAAGGTGGATCGATCCACCAATTGGCGAGTGCTTCTAAACATTCTGCAAACATGATCTTCATAAAGGAATTCATATTAGGTAGTCAAATGTACACTACTGGAGAAGTGTCAATGAAAAGCAGCAATCAAAGGCGGTTCTTGAATAACGCCTTAAATAGGCATCAATTAAAGGCGGTTTTATTGAAGAATTGCCTATAATTAGGACGCGAGGGAAGTTACAAAGTCGGAACTCCCTCCCAAGTCACCCCAAAAATTTTAAACATATTTCTTTTCAATTGATTAAATTTGTTCTTGAAGAACCTCCTTCAATGGACATTAATTATAGGTGGTTCTATTGAAAACCCGCCTTTAATAGGGTGTCTTTATTGGACTTTTGGGCCCAAGTATATAAAGGCCTAGATTTTCCTTTTACAAATGTGGATAATACCTAAAGGCAACTCCTCTAACTATACAATGAGAAGGTAATATTGGCTATTCCTATTCTTAGAAGACTAAATTTAATAAAATTAGATGCATATTTAACCGTACACGCTTTACCCAATGACACTTACTGTTTTGTTAACTTCAAATTTTTGCAATTGAATGTCGTTGATCTTGGAGGTTTGTTGAAACTCATGCTCTTGAAAATTGCATTGCATTTGAAAAACCCTTCATTCATCTTCATGATCATTCATTCTTTCCAGTCCATCCCCTCGTGTGAAGTGTACACACACTGGTTTCTTCAGATAGTTTGGGAAAATGCTGCTAAGGTTCTAGGGAAAGTGCAGACACAACTACACAGTTATCTAGTTGGAGTTAACCATCCTAGTTATAGATTTACATGTGATTGTATAGCTCATTTTAAGTTGGCTTAGTTGAAGCAGACAACTACAATTACTTATTAAAGAACAACATGCTTAGAGTAAATTTTTTATGTTACTTAAAAATGGCTTGTATGCAATATGTTAGTGATTCTTTTGTAATTTGTGTGTTAGAAAAATAATTTGGTGTTTAGAGTACAACGCGTAGATGCTTCAACCACTGCTTGAAAGTGCTTCAAATGTAACCTTTAGGTACTTCTTTTATAACTCGCGAGTTCTACAAAAAACTACTTGGTGCTCAGAGTACAATTTATAGGTGCTTCAATCATTCCTTGTAAGTGCTTCAAATGTAACCTATATGTGATCTATTATAACTTATGCGTGCAAAGAAAATAACTTGGCACATGCGGGTAACTTAGAGTGTGAGAATGTTCTCCAAAAAAAAAAGACAAATCTGAATAACTTAAGAGTGTGAGAATATTGACAAATCTTGAAGCACATGCCGATAACTCTTTAAGCACCTACCGATAACTTGGTAAACTTACAAACTATATTTATAGTACCTTAAAAAAATAATCAAATTTAAACCACCAAAAATACCATTTTCAAATACACACCTTTAATTTGATACAGCTACAATCATAGCTTGAAGCACCTACGCCTTATGCTTAATAAAATTTAAACAAATAATCAAACTTGCACGAAATTCTTAAAGCACCAAAAAATTCATTTTCAAGCACCGACACCTTTAACTTAAAGCACCTACAAACAAAAATAGAAGCACCTACACTCTTCGCTCAAAGCACTTATAAGAAATAATTAAACTTGCATGAAAATTTTAGAACACTCATTTTCAAGCACCCACACATTTAACTTAAAGCACCTACAAACAAAAGTAGAAGCACCTACGCTAAATATAATTTAAACAAATAATCAAACTTGCAAAAAATTCTTAAAACACCAAAAATACCATTTTCAAGCACCAACACCTTGAACTTAAAGCACCCGCGCACATAAATAAAAGCAACTTCCATAAAAAAGGCCCAACCAATAAAAATTTCAAAACACCAAAAATATCATTTTTGAAGCACCTACATCTTTAACTTAAAGCACCTACTGACATAACTTTAAGCACCTACACTTATACTTAATAAAATTTAAACAAATTTGCACAAAATTCTTAAAGCACCGATAATACAATTTTAATCACCGACACCATTAATTTAAAACACCTACAAATATTAATAGAAGCACCTAAACTCAATAAAATTTTGAAAAATAAACAAACTTGCCAAATAGAGTTTCTATACCATTTGGGATATGAAATTCAAGCAACGAGTGTGGAAATGAATAAGAGAATGCTAAGCGAGAAAGATAGATAGCATATCGTCATGCAATTATAGCTAGTAGAATTAATTGCTTATGTATACGAAGGGATCAAAACTGAAGTCGCAGTACAAAAAGAGATGCGCTCATCAAGTGTTTGATTCAACGGCCAAGATCGCTGTCTCACATAACTCCTTTGTCTCACATAAATCGCTTTTCTCACCGGATACCTCCCCTATATATATATATATACACACACAGACACTTACTCCAGGATTTATTTTTCATGACTGCACAATTCATCCAAAAGTTAGGGTCAAATTGACACTTTCATATTTTGCAAGGTTAAATTAGCACTTTCAGTCTAGGTTAGAGTTAGAAGTATATTTTGTCCATTTATTTCTACAGGAGAAAATAACCTTTTTTCCGAGAAAATGAGTTTTAAATCTCTGACTAAATATTTAAATAATAGCTTCTGCATTTTAAATGAATATTTTTTAGAAGTTTACCAAACACTAAAAAAGTGGTTAGTTTATAAACAAATCACTTATAAGCACTGCCACACACACCCAATATTAATAGAATTATAGATGGAATAGAAACAGATTAATGAAAGGATACCTTTCTGATTTGGATTTTGTAATATCATATTCCACGTATTACTCTGTTATGCATACCTTTATATTGAATATATATGTGTGTATATATATATGAAGCAATAGTATTTATGAGTTTTACGTTCTATCAATATATCAATTTGTATCGAATAAGTTATATTATGGTGGTAGTATAAAATTCAAAACATTCATCGACATACTAAATTGAAGCAAACATATAGTATCGTAGTTTCCTCTGTCGCTACTGAAGGAAGATAATAGATGCAATCCGGGTTCTTGAATTGGTCAACTTTCCCCGCAGTTTTTTAACTCAATGGATTGAAATAAATAATTAGAATCAGCCATTTTCGAAGTTCCATATTTATTTTTTTGAAAGATTACATACAAACAACCAATTACATATTAACATCCTAATCTAAGAGCTAACTAGGAGATACTACCATTGAATCTGTTGAATCTCATTGAAGTCTGAAACTTCATCCACTTGAATAGCTAGGGACGCCCTCCTGTGAACACCCAAACGCAGCACCACCAACGAACCGCCACCACCGAAACTGGAACTACCGCGATCTCACCATCATCGATCACTTGCAGGTTGGGAAACCACAGCAGGGACCACCGACATGGGCTCATGACACTGGGTAATCCCCATCAAGAAATTACTCCAATATTCACAATTCTTGTTGGGAGTGTGTTTTGAACCCTAGACCTCTCAGTTATACAGAGTGTGGCTTACCACTAAATCAGACCCAATTCACTTCGAAATTCCACATTGTTAGTCAATAGATGCTTGTGACTATCTATTGTTCTTTTTTTAAGGAAAAATGTCCGGCAACGATTATAGTTAGTGGAATTGACATCCAACCTAACTAGTCTTTAGCTATAACTAACATATTGCAAGGATATAAAAATTACATGTCAACCAGACTGATCGTCTATACTATTACAGATCAGAGATCTAATAAAAAACTATAACACCGCCCTCGGGGATATTAACTTACTTCCTGCGGAAAAACATGACCACTTGACAAAGAGAAGCGTAGCACACATCAATAGCACTATGCCAAACGGGATCTTCTACAACTGTAACACCACTTGATCCGACCACAATTTATGTTGTCCAAACTGTAAACGCCTTGAAAATCGCAAATCTGACGAACCCACATTTATAAAAATCCAAAAATAAAACCACAAACGAAATTGTGAACACACGATCTGTACAAGAGAATCGGGAACAATACATCAGCATAAATTAAATTTAGTTATCTTTTGACAAAACTAATACGTGGAGACAAATCTCACACTTATTCAATAACAAAACATAAATTAAAATAAAATGTTATTCCCCATCTCCCCTAACGGGAAGATGGGGAAAAAGTTTGAAGAAGAAGGGTTGCGGCTCGGAGAGGGCTGTGGCTTGGAGAAGGGTTTAATGGAAGATGACATGTGCAAACTATATTGTATCATGACTTTATATTGTATTTGGAAGAGCTGTTCTTATAATCAAAATTGATTTATTTTGGCTTATTTTAAAAGTAGGGGAGACTAGTTTCTGCTATTTATCAAAAAATAGTTTTTGCTCCTTAAATAAGTTCTTTTTAGGAGTTTTGCAAACACTAAAAAATGCTTAATTTATAAGCAAAACACTTATAAACCCTACGAAACACATCCAATATTAGTAGAGCTATAGATAGATTAGGAGCAGGTTAAGGAAAGAATACCTTTCTGATTTGGGTTCTGTAATATTATGTTCCATGTATGACTTTGTCTTGTATACCTTTGTACTGAGTTTATGTATATACATACATATATATATATATATGTCCACAATATTTATAGGTTTTACATTCTATTATTATATCAGAGTTCTATCAAATATTATATGAATAAGGTATATACAAAAATTTGAGTGAAACGGTCTAAAAAAGAGTGAAATAGTCTCACCCATTCTTAAGGTGAGACGGGAGCTCTAATTACAACTATTTAAAGATGACAAATGATATGTGATGCTTTCTGTAATTTTTAAAATTTTTCTTATTACTCTACCTCATCATAACTTATGGTAAGACGGTATCATATTAGTCTTTCCCTAAATTATATTTTGGTTGTATAAAATTCTTTTTTTTAAAGGGTAATAACTCAAGTGAGCCCCCTATAAAATCCCACCCCTCCCCTTATCCTGGGTGGGGATTGAACCCATGACCTCATGGTAGTAGTACTAGACTTCAACCGCTAGACTATCATTCAATCCCCTATCTCTTTATTTATATTATTTTAATATAAAAACATATACTTTAAATTATTAAATATTAAATAAATAATAATAATATTTATGAATTTGTAAATAAATATTCAATAATTAAAAATGGAGGATTTACACTGCTGCAAAATTAGAGAGATCTTATTTTAAATAGGGTGAAGAGAAATATTGAATTTTGCACTACACTATGGTAAAATTGATTTTTATTTATAGAGAATGAAAAATGTAGTTTGTTATTATTAATTTTATTAAATATATATATATATATAAAGTAATGTAAAATCAGATTTATGAATAAAGAGATAAAATAATTTAATTTAATTAAACATTGTATGTTTTCAACTAATAAGAGTGTTGTTGGTGTTTTATGCAACACGGGTTATTTAAGTATAGTGGAATTCTAGTATTTGTGAGCTCGGGACGTTAGAACGAACTTGGTGGTGCGGAATGCACACTTGTATAACCTATCTACGAGTTTACAATTTTAGGATAAGTATCAATTTGTTATGATTGGCTTATCCTAGAGTGAGGAGTTGTATCTGTTCGAAATTTATTTGTTATAATTTTGATGTACAAAACTTATTGTAGAATCATGAAACGTTGTGTCTTTTTATGACATGTAAGTATGATGAAATGTTGTATTGTTTCACAACATTTTTTTCCTATAAATAATGAGGAGTTGTATCTGTTCAAAATTTATTTGTTATAATTCTGATAAGTATAAGCTAATCGTAGAATCATGGAACATTGTGTCTTTTCAAGACATGTAAGTACGATGAAATGTTGTATTGTTTCACAACATTTCCCCCCTATAAATACATGCTTGCAATATATATAAA